>PVIW01007865.1:0-67712 GCA_004026585.1 Noctilio leporinus | reverse complement strand
CAAAACTAACAACAAGCAAAACAGAACCAAATATATGAATACAGTAAATAGGCCTTCAGTTCACCACTGAAGAAAGGGGTTGGGGGGTGGGGGGCAGAGGCAAGGAAGGGGAACAGCTTAGACAAGAACCTAGTAAAAAGGATAAAATTAAAAACAATAAAATTAAACAATAAAACAGACAACCCAATTTAAAAATTGAAAGAGAAAAAAAAAGGAAGTAACTTTTGACATGTACTACATACAATATGAATGAACCTTGAAGAAAATACTAAGTGAATATGCCAGCCATAAAAAGCAAACACTGTATAATTCCACTTAAATGAGATTCCTAGAGTAGTCAAATTCATAGAAACAGAAATCAGTATGGTGGTTGCCAGGCCCTGGGGGAAGAGGAAAGGAGAAGTCAATGTTTAATGGGTACTGAATTTCTGTTTGGGAAAATGAACAAGTTCTGGAGATGGATGGTGTTCATGGTTGCACAGTATTGTGAATATACTTAGTGCCACTGACCTATATAATTAAAATGGTTAAGGGAGTAAGGTTTTGTTTTGGGGTGGGGTTTGTTTGTTTTTAAAGATTTTATTTATTATTTTTAAAGAGGGGAAGGGAGAGAGGCAGATAGGGAGAGAGACATCAGTGTATGGCCACCTTTCACCTGCCTCCAGCTATGGACCTGGCTGGACACCTGGCTTGCAACTTGGTTATGTGCCCTGGCTGGGAATCGAACCAGTGACCTTTGGGTTTGCAGGCCAGTGCCTTATCCACTGTGCCAACAGCCAGGGCCTGAGAGTAAGTTTTATATTACGTATATTTTACCAAAATTTTAAAAAGGGGGACAAATGGAAAACCAACTGGTTTTTTATTTGTTAGTTTTTATCCTTCTTGGTTCAATTGGTGGCCAGATGTCCATGTGGCTCTCATAAGCCAGAGCATGTAGCACAGATGTACCTAGTGAAAAGTAATGTATTCCCCTAACAGTGCTCTCTACATCTACCTAGTAAAAAATGCAGAGCAATATTTTTTTTCTTTCAGTTACTTAAAAATAGAGAAGTAAATTAAACTGATATTCTTGATAGTTGTTTACTTTCCATCTCAACAAATTCCTTCCTGTTCTGGGAAAAAGTAACGAACATTTTGCATGCTTTTCTATGTTTTTTGAGCCTGAGGAATGTGATTGATGATAGCTAGAATTTAAACTGCCAACCAGTTCTTAGAAAAGGTATGTTTTTAAACTAAACACCACAATCAGAGTCCTTTTCCTCAGACTCTCTTTGTTACTCAGATGTAACTAAATTTAACTGCCTACTCAGAAATCCTCAAAGCCACAGTACATTAAGCTTTGTGGTTCTGTTTTCACTCTCCCCCCAAGCCGCGTCACAGCTCTTCCACTCGCACTCTTCAATGACAGAATACCCAGAATGAATCACTTAAGTATGTTCTTTTCAAAAAAATGAAGATCTCAGAACCACTTCAACAAACTTCAAGTCAGACTTTCCATGCCAGGGCTTCAGAAAAAGTATTTGGTGACCAAATATTTTATGCTGTTTGTGGTCCAGATCTTACCAACATAGCACTGTAAGAGCTGTTTTCACCTTATTTTATGAATCCAAGTGTGAATGTTGGAAGGCAGAACCAAAGCAGACCCAAGGTATGAGCAGCTTTGGGACCATGGAAATGCCCTCAGGCTGCTTGGCCAAAATGCACAGTTAAATAGAATTTTTTAGTCATCTCTTTTCTGGTCAATTCTAAAATTGGAGATACAAAAGAGGTAATGTGAGCTAAAGCAGGGGGTCAAGTCTGAGAAAAAATGCTACCAGCTCCAGTCATGGAAGACTACAGGCATGGCCCCCACAACAAGGTGTAAACAGACCTGGTTTCATGCAGGTCCAGGGCAAGCAGGATGAGGTGTGGTTGAAGGAAGCCTGGCAGGAGGTAGCAATGTTGCATGAGAGCCGTTCCTCTCGCAGGTGTAGACATTGTGAAATCAACTTCTCTTGATTTCATTAAAGTGGCACATGAAAGCCCTCCACCTAATGGAACAGTTCACTGAAATTGTCATTATGAGGATTGGGGATGGTCACCTAAGAGAAGAGGCAGAATTGCTCAAAAGTTAAGAATTGGCTTTGTTGCTAAGTCTGAGTTTCACCATCTATATAATGGGACTAGAGATTCTACCTGGCTCATGTCCTTACTATTGGGTGGAATGAGACAACTGTAGGTAAACATAGTACCTGTCCCCGTAGAATCTGGTGTATGATCAAGCCTGTGCCCATTGTTACCTCTGGTGTATGTCCTCTGCAATGGTCATGGACAACCCACCTGTCAGTCAGCTGGGGTTTACAGACCCCTGTGTGCACCTAGCACCCTGGAAGATAGGCGATCCTAGACTGTACAGACTAAGAAAAGAAAAAGATGTACATTTTTTAAGTGTGTCTTGATGAATTATATTCGAGTTCAGAGAACAGCTGGTCCATAAGGAAGTGGCAGGTTTTGAATCACACCTTGAAGGGCAGGTAGGATTTGGAGAAGCGCTTCTGACCAAGCATGTAAGCCCTGCTGGTCCTCCCAACCTCATGCCCACATCCCTCATCTAGACACATCAGAGCTACTTTCACATTAGGACAAATGGCATCAGACTTAGGGTGGAGACCCCCAGATTAGGAGGTGAAAACTGTGAGACCCTGAGAACAATGTGTTCTTGGCTTGACACTTGGCCACCCATAGCGCATGAACATAGGAAGGAAGGTAGTCTGGTGGTTGGTCTTATTTCATCTCTTTAATTTGTCACCAAAGAGATGATGCTCAAAATATGTGATCTTAGTTCTTCTGTTTCTTGTTTGGTTGCTCAGCATGTCTACGAATGGAGGTTATAGAAAAAAATACCAAAAAAAGGTGACTGTTTCTTCTTCTGACCTGTATGGTGTTTGTCCTTTTACAGCATGTTTTACATTTGCTAGAACTGTTTTCTCCTCCACAGAGCATGTCCGTTGACAGGCTTGATTCAGACCATAGTTGGAAAGCAGAAGTCTGGGTACATGAACAGGTGTGCCAGTCAGGGGTCAGGCAGGCAGCAGGTGGCAGTCAGAGAGGGTAATTTGCTGAGAGTTTGAAAAAGGAGGTATTTTTAAAGGGATGCCCACAAGGGATGGTGCAGTACCTTAGGACCAGGAACAAGAGATAGGTTTACCACCCAAGACTCGAAGGAGTGAGAAAAGAAGTGATCCCCAGAGCCCAGAGAAAGAGGCCATCATTATATAGAAGTCCCCCTGGCAGGTGCTGTGGCTTTCCATAAAGAAATACAGAACGAACAATAACAACCTGGTGGGACGAGATCTGGGGGAACAAATAAACACCAAACTTCACTGTCCTCTATCTCCTGTCAGGACTCCCCATTAGCCAAACCCCTCTGGCAACCAGGCCAGGACCTAGGATTCAGCCCATGCAGGCCAGCCTCCCAGACGCAGACCAGGCCAGAGACCAGGAGAGGGTATCAGAGAAAGAGAAAGAAAATCTTCAGCACAGTAAGTTTTTACAGTTTCTTTATTCTATGAATATGGCATGGGTTTTCACTTTTTATACATAGTAAAATCTTGCTTCAAGTAGTATTTATTATGAGATAGAATTCAGTGTTATAAATGGGTCCATCTTCTACTTACAATAAAAAACAAATGATGAGATGTTTTTGAAATTCTTTAATTATTCCTGTTGATTGACATTCATGAAGATGTACACAATGATAGTGTATGTGCAAACTTTAAAATATGTTTTTATTATTTATAACCATTAAATATTTATTGTTAATGAAAGAAAATAAGAGGAAATTAATAAGAAAACAATAAAATTTACCTGCACTCTTACCATCCAAAGATGATATTTTTAACATTTTGATGAAAATGCTGTCAGTCTCTTTTCTGTGTATTTGTGTGTAGGTATTTTTATATGAAAACAGTGGGATTGTGCTCCTTATCTATTTTTTATCTAGCTTTTTCCCTTCCTATGACTGGTGAGCATATTCTTGGCTACTTTTCCCTATCTCATGGGTGTATCAGGACATTCATCAGGAGAGACATTGGAAGGCCTGTGTCCCCATGAAGGCCCTTAGGGGCAGTGTGGCATGGTGTGTCATTGCCCAGCCCCTCCCCTGACCACAGAAGACAAATGTGGGGCCAAGACAGAGAAACAGACATGTAGATCATTGGCCTGGAAGACTTTGGACACAGCAAGCTATACACCCATTCCCTATTAGAGCTAAATCATCACTATGACTTATAAAAATAGGGTTGCTAGCCCTGACTGGTGTGGTTCAGTTTTGGGGCATCATTGCACAAGGTGAAGGGTTACCAGTTCAATTCCCAGTAAGAGCACATACCTAGGCTGCAAGTTCTGTCCCCAGTCAGGGTGCATATGAGATGCAACCAATCAATATTGCCTTCTAATATCAATGTTTCTTTCCCCTTCTTTTTCCCTCCCTTCCCCTCTCATAAATAAATAAATAAATAGAATCTTTTAAAAATATAATAATTTCTGTATGCAAGTGCTATGTGCAACCCCCCGCCCCAGCTCCCCCCACCCACCCACCAGGGTGTAAGGGCACCTTTTGAACAATTTGAATTTTCCTTTTTCATCTCTGCAGACATCCTGCTCCAGCCATTGATCATCAGTCTCTCAGCTTCTGTTTAAGAAGGTTGTCCTTTTGGCAGAGATCTAGATGTAATTTATGTTTGCTGGAGGGAGAGACGAAGAAGGCTCAAAACCAAAATAGAACAGTTAACACAAAATTTTTTTCCTGCTAATGTTGCCTGGCATAAAATTAGCTGGAATCCATCTGCTCCCAAAAGAATTATAGAAATATTACAAAAAAGAGTTTAGGAGAATTTTGCAAGTTCTTTCTGGAGAAAGAGAATCTTCCCACAGAACCATAGAGGGCATTTAAGAGAATAGCAATGAGAAAATTAACACCAGCTCATGTGTAGAGTACAGAGAGCAGGCTTTGCATTGCAGACATATCCTTGGTCACATGAATCCTCTGGTAAACATGATGTGCCTATTTATGTCAGGTAACATGTAGGGTGTCAGGGATGCACATATGAATAAGCCACAAACCCTGTTTTTTGGGCCTAAGGGTATAAAACCTGTGAAGTCTCTACCATTATGTAAATGAGTAGATGTTAGAGATGTCACAACAATTATGTCCAGTGTTCAGTAGGTGCCCAAATAGGGGAGTAAAGGGTCATGTCCACATAGAGGGGAAAGGTCAGGTCCTTTCCCCAAGAGGTTCCCCAAGAGATGATCCTCCATCCCATCCTTGAAAAAACGGTGATAGCAGTGATGGTGATAAGGATTGGTGACTGTTTTCTGAGCACTTGCTGGTGCTCTCACTCTACTTATCCCTGCCTGGGTCCAGGAGCCCAGGGTGCAAAGCTGAAGGGCCTCATGTAAGGGCCAGTTAGCGCCCAACAATGAGCACCACATTCACTGCTGCCTAGGCTCCCAGCTGGGCTTCCAGCTAAATTATAAAACAGCTACTCAATTAACACTAGTTTACATGAGGAATTGGTTTTCATAAAAGGCAGAAGTAGTATTAGCACATGAGTTCTCTTCCTCCAGAACTGGACTATTTACAATGTCTTCACCAGAGTCATGGGGTACTGGGGAGTCTTCCAGGCACAAGGAAGAGAGCAGGCAAGGTGATGTGGAGAACAACAGGGCAAGTTTGAGAAAGGCAGTGGGCTCCAACCCAGAAGTAGCAAATCTGAGGCTCAGAGACCAAACCCAACCTACAGATGGTTTTGCTTCCTTCAGCTAGTGAATTTTTTTAAAAGTTAGGCTACTGTTGAAAAATGAGTTTTCACATAATATTTGGATTTCCAGATTCTCGGGAAAAAGGGGAAGAGCTGGCAACACTGGACCTGTGTGTGTGCACAGGAGGACCCAGGAGTGAACAGGGACTGCCTGCTCTGCTGGCTTCAACACTCTGCCCCCGCCTGCTGAGGCCTGTGTCCTTCCTCGCTGCACTTGCAGTGTTGTCTTACATGCTACATCCCAAGAGTGGGGCCACACTTCTGACAGAAATGGAGAGATGCCTACAGTTGCCTGCTTGGCAAGACAGAGATGAGCAAGTCTGTAGGGCCCCATCATGGAGGGCTCCTGCCCAAGTCCAGGGATTTGGGCCTCATGTTGAAGGTAACTAAGAGCCATTTGCAAGTTTTAAGCAGAGGTGTGACAGACTCAGAAGCGCAACTCTGTGGGAGTGGATGGAGTGATTGGTCCAACCTTCCCATTGTCTGGCGTCACCTCTTACTGCGGCATTTCTCTACATGGCACCTGGGACATTCAGCAAGCACATGAGCCCCGCTGGCACAGCAGCAAGGGTGCTTTCTCCTCTCATCCTCCAGTGCCCCTTCTCCTCCCTGTTCTCAGCTGAGTCACCTGATTCTTATTTCAATGAGAAAACAAAAGCCATCAGGAAGAAAAATCCTCCATCTCTCATGCCAAATCTCCCACACACCTGCATCTTGCCCCTGGTTATGAGGGAAGACCTTGCTCTCCTGCGAGGCCAGCCCCCCTCTTCCTCTGTTCCGCTGCTCCCATCTCTCTCCTGCTCAAGGACTTCATCTGTGCAATTTCCTTTCCCCTCTTGTGCCATCTCGTCTTCCCTTCCTACTGATGCTTCTCATCAGCACACACATTACCATATCCCCAGCCTTAAATATAAAAACAAGTGAACTATTGTGCACATGCACACACACACACACACACACACACACACACACACAAAGCCTCCAATTACTTCTCTGTAGTTCTGCTTCCCTTGTTAGCAGAATACCTCAAAAGGGTTGATGCTACCAATTGTTTTCACTTCCTCACCTCCAAGTCCAGTCAGACTGTTATCACCGCATTTCCACTGGGACTCCTTTCTCAAGGTCACGATGCTCTGGACATTCCTAGTTCACACCTCTGCAGCCCTTGACCAGTCTCCACTGAAGATGCTTCCACTGCTGGGCCTTTGAGACACCAGCTTTGCTGGTTTCCCTCCTCTCTACCCTGCCACTTCATCTTCACGTGCACATGACCCTTTCAATATGGTTTGACTACAGACATCCCCTCTTTAATGTGAGATATATGTTCCAAGAGCCTTAGTAGATGCCTGAGACCACAAATGGTACTGACCTTTATATGTTCTGTTTTTTTCTGTGCATACATACATACCTTTTCACTTTAAGGAAGCACCTCACAGTCTCTTTGGCATATCCGAATTACCAGCACCACTAATCTGGCTCTTTCTGGCCATTTTAAAAATAAACTAAGGGTTCTTTGAACACAAGCATTGCGATACCTTGCGATACCAAGACTGTTGATCTGATGACTGACATGGCCAGTCATCAGACTAAGGAGCAGATGGACGGGGACCGTGGTGATGCAGGCCAAAGGCATGAGTCATGCCTAGGGCCTCATGAAGAGGAATCACAGGAGATTTCATCACATACTCAGAATGGGTGCAATTTAAAACTTACAAATCAAGCTCTGGCTGGTGGCATAATGGATAAGACACCAACCTGTGAACCCAAAGGTCGCTGGTTCAATTCCCCAGCCAGGACACATAACCAGGTTGCAAGCCAAGTCTCCAGCCAGGTCCATAGCTGCAGGCAGTTGAAAGGCAGCCATACATTGATGTCTCTCTCCCTCTCTGACTCTCTCTTCCCCTCTCTCAAAAATAATAAAATAAAATCTTTTTTAAAAATTACAAATCATTTATTTGTGGAATTTTCCATTAAATGGTTTCAAGCCACAGTTGACCTTAGAAAGCAAAACCATGGATAAGAGATGACCACTATACTTGGGGGTTTTGTCTCCCTAATTAAACTTTGAGCTCCATGCAGGATGGGTGCTGATCTGGGCTGTTTTCTTCTCTGTCCTGAGCATCAAGTCCAGGACAGAGAAGAAACGTTTGTTGAAACAAAGAAACGTTTGTAAAAAAAAAGAATGAGTAAATGGGTTGTCATTTGTGCAATGTCCAGCAAAGCACCAAATTACATATTAATGAGTGCTTAATAATGTCTTGGTTTCCTAATACTTCTGTAACAAATTACCACAAATTTGCTTAAAGCAACAGAACTCTATTCACTCTCACTGTTTTATTTTGGAAGTCAGAAGTCCAAAATCAAGATGGCAACTGGCCTGGCTGATGGCTCAGTGGATAAGGTGCTGGCCTACGAACCCAAAAGTCCCAGGTTTGATTCCCCAGCCAGGGCACATAACGAGGTTGCAAGCCAGGTCTCCAGCCAGGTCCACAGCTGGAGGCAGTTGAAAAAGGCAACCATACATTGATTTCTGTCTCTCTCTCTCTGCCTCTCTCTCTTCCCCACTCTCTAAAAATAATAAATAAAATTTAAAAAAAAAAAAAAAAGATGGCAACTGGTCACAGGGCTATAGAGAGAATCTTTCCTATCTGGTGGCTCCTGGCACTTCTTGGCTTATTGAAAGCACAACTCCAATCTTGCCTCCATTGCCTTCTCCTTCTGTCTCTGTGTCCAAATCTCTCTCCTTCCTCTTCTCTTGAACTTCACCAAAAAGCTGAGAAGTAATACTCTCCTTCCTCTTGTAAAGACACCAGTCATTGACTTTAGGACACACACTAAATCCAGGCTCTCAAAATCCTTAACTATATGTGCAAAGACCCTATGTACAAACAAGGCTGAGGTTTCCAGTGGATGTGAATTTTTTGAGGTTGTGGAACACTGTTTAACCCACTACAGTAAGTTTAAATCTCCCTTAATATTTAAATTATCTAAGTACCAACTACTAGAGACTCACCTATTGAATTGCAAAGACTTTTTTAGTCCTTCAAGTGCTTCTTATAAAGAAAAGGTTCTTAAACTGATGGGGCCTACAGTGGTATGCCATTTTTTATCTAAAAATTCAGACATGTAAAAATGGATCTTTTCTATTTTCTTATATGTGATTTTTAATGTTTATCTTGAGCTCCCATTCCACCTAATAGAGATCAGGCTAGTTCATTCTCAGTCTTTTTCTCAGTCATTTCTGATTGAAATATATTGTGTTGTAAATCCCACCCCCACTACCATCTCTCCCATTTCTGTTTTTAGCCAGAGCCCTGGCTGGACTTTTTATGCACCCTTGGAATATCCCTCAGAACTGAGCACACAAACCCCCAGACCTACTGGCAGTCTGTCCCCTGCCACAGTCTTAGCAAGGACTCCATACCAGCATCTAATGTCTTCAAGTCTGTTCTGTATCCTTCCTTCACTTTATCCAGGCTCGGGGGAATGAGGCATGGATGAGTGTGAATAGGAGGCAGATCAATTCTAACAAGTAAAGGTGTATCTTCCTGAGAAGCACTGTTGTATGTATGGTAGTGGTGATGGTGGGGGGAGGGGGTGTAGGAAGGGCAGGGTTTCAAGTTGAAACAAGATTCTTTTACTCATCATGTGTTAGCGTTCTGTTTTATTTTGAATTGTTTTCTGTTTAACTTTATGCTTTCATAATAAAAGTTATGCTTTCTATGAAGAAAATGTTCACTAGATGTGAAATGAAAAAAAGAGTATTCAAAACAGAATACTGCATACTTTATATAGCTTGTCCTAATATATGTTAGCAAAAAAATTAAAAAGAAATAAGTGACACTAATCATGGTTAATTCCAGATAGCAAGAACACTAGTACTTTTACTTTGTGATATTGGTCAACATTTCTTTAAAATATTTTATTTATTATTTTTAGAGAGAGGGGAAGGAAAAGAGACAGAGAGGGAGCGAGACATCAATGTATAATTGTCTTTCACCTGCCTCCAGCCAAGCACCTAGCTGGAGACCTGGCTTGCAACCTGGTCATGTGCCCTGCCTGGGGATCAAACCAGCAACCTTTGGGTTCACAGGCCAGTGCCTTATCCACTGTGCCACCAGCCAGGGCTAACATTTTTATAATCAGGAAAAACCAAAACAAAAACAAAAAACCTTTATTTCAAGAGCTGGTACCAGATTTTTTCTCAGAAAGAAAACCAAATTTTCAGTATATAGCATGTCAGCCCTTGAGGGGTGGGTGAGAGCCTTTGGTGTGCATGTGTGCAGACACTAGGCAGTGAAGGGAAAGTGCTCCACACCCCTCTTGAGCTGCAAAGCTAGCTCATGCTTGAAGGCCAAGCCTAATCACAGAGACAGAACCAAACTCTGAACTACTGCTTTTCCATAAACTGCTTTCCTACCAAATTCATAAGACAATATGGTTCCACTCTCGTCCAGATCTCTGTAAGTGCATGGTGCAGCTGCCAGCTGTAAGGATGGGTGTCATGGAAGGTCTCCTTGAGCTGAAGGAGAGAAATCCGCATGTATGTTAGGACTGGTGTCCGAGTGTAAAAGTAGCTGTGGCAGATTGGGCAGGAAGTGTTAGTTCTCACAAGAACCACAAGAAAAACTAGTTGAGTACTGGACTGTGCCCTTTTGTCCAAGATACCTCCAGAAGACCCCGTAAGTTCCCACACTATGAGGCTGAAGTGGGCGAGGTATCACCATCAGTGAGCCTTCATGGTTCATCAATCCAGATTAGGTGAATTACAAAACCAAGGCTGGATACACAAGAACGCCTACTGGGTAGGTACCAAGATATCTAGGGAACATGTTCGAGTCAGTAACTTCCTGCCCCTGTTTTTGTGACCCTTTGGCAGCCTCTCAGAATGAATTCAGTACTGGGTTAAAAACTCTACAATCCTTTGTAGAGTTGGTTCAGAAGTTGTGATCTTGTGTTCCTACAGCAGCCAGGCAGTGGCATGAAATGTGTGGAGCAAACTGCCTAAGGCAATAGGGAACAGCAGGGAGACTGAAGTGGATGAACAAAACCACAGAAACCATGTGCAGCTGTGGGACTCAGCCCTCTAGCTGTAGGCAGGCAGCCCTGAAGGAGAATTCAAGGCCAGTCTGATCAAGTCAGATCAGACTGGAAAACCTTGCCAGGGTTAGAGGCATCAACCACAGCTGTACTGGTCAAGGCTTCCTGACAAAACCTTCAGTGGTATACTAGTTCCACAAAATCAGGTTATATTCATCAGCCTTTTTGTTCGCTCCCCTCATGTTCCCTTTCCTCCTACATTTTCTTTTCAATGTAAGCAAAACAGACCTTGAGTTTCTTGCTTCTGGAATGTTACAGAGAACAGCTTACTCTGAAAAACTCACTTTCTGTAAATTCATCCATTTATAAATGAAAGAATGATAACAGGAAGTTGCGCAGAGTTCTAATTTGTTTTTGTTTGTTTGACTTTCTCAGGGACAAAATTATCCAATACACACATTCTTTTCAGATCTGCACATTAGTTCCAGAGTCTTGACAAGAATTCCTTAAGCCAAGAAGATTGAAATCAAAGATCCTTCCAGAGCCCACTGACAGAGGTAAGGGGAAAGTTATTATCCACATAGAGAACACAGAGTTAATGACACTCTGGACTCAACCTCCTCCTTTTAGCTATACCTAAACATGTCAAAACAAAAGATTAAAGCAGAAAAAATGCTTATCTTGATATTTTCACAAAAGGAAACAAATTTTGACTCCTTGCTCAAAGCCCTCTCTGATTCCTGCCTCAAATTAAAAGTAATTTGGTGTGCCCTTTTTTTATGACAAAAGTCATGATGATGGGAAAACAGGACAAACACTGTGCACTTTAAGAATGTTTGTGTCACAACAGATAGCAATCACCTATTAAATAGTTGCTATTTTTCTTTTTCTTTTTTCTTTCTAAGAGTGTACAAAACCTGCATATAAGGAAATACGTGCCTGTGAAGAAAGGGGAATCTCCTGAGTTCCTCATCATCTGCTTAGTTTGAAGCATATGATGGTTCTTTATCTACTTTATTTCTGTGACATTTTCTTTGAAAATCAGCCATATCTCCTTGCCAGTTGAATTGTTGGGGAGGTGAGCAACATTTTTACAAGCCATTTTATTTTCTGTATCAGGAAGAGACCTCTCTGGTCCCACTCCTCCTGATGGCACATCCTCCTTAGCTCCCTCCCTTTCTTCTCTCCCCACTCCTCTTCTCTCCACCCCCTTCCTTCCTTTCCCTCAACCCTTTCTTTGCACTCAAACCTACCTCCCCTAATCACCATAAGCCCTCAGCTTCCTGTGTGAGGGTGGAAGTCCAGCCTGAAAGGATTCCTAACCTCTCTTCAGCACCCTTTCCCTCTTAGGGTTAAGTGTTCTTCATGCCTCTGATGAAACATTGCAAAATCAATGTGTGCTGAGGTCACTCCCTATGTGTCTGGAGAGTTTTACTGGTGAATTTGTGTTGCCTTAAAGCCTTTCATGTACTCATAAATTATAATAAACTGGTACCATGAGGTGAATTAGAGGACAAGGCTTCTTGTTTTATGCATGTAAGAGTTCATTCCAAGGAGAGGTTCACAGATACGGTACCATTTCAATTTTGTCAAATGTAACCAATTATTTTTTAGTCATTTTTAAATATTTTATTTATTATTTTAAGAGAGAGGGGAAGGGATAGAGGCAGAGAGGGAGAGAGACATCAATGTATGGTTGCCTTTCACCTCCCTCTAGCTACAGACCTGGCTGGAGACCTGGCTTGGCAACCTGATTATGTTGCCCTGGCTGGGAATTGAACCAGCGACCTTTGGGTTTGCAGGCTGGTGCCTTATCTACTGAGCCACCAGCCAGGGCTATTTTTTTAGCCATTTTAGTTCAGCAAAACCAAATTCCTCCCCTGCTGGACTTTTTAGTTCATGTGCACTTTAGGGGAAATATAATCCCTATGTTTCTACCACATTTGTACTTAATACAGCAAACTATTATTTTCCTAATGTCCAAGAACACTTTAAGAGAGATTAATAGCCTCTTTTAAAAGGCTTTTTTCCTCCCAGACTCCCAAACAGGAAATTGTATTTTATTAAGGGTAAACAAATGTCATTTCCAAACTTCAAGTGTGGCTTACATCAAGCACCCAACATGCTCCTAAATGTATTCTATTTCCTCTGGTTCAAAAGCATGCATAGGTAAAATTCCCAGGTTAAGTTCATAATCATCTAGGTAGATGTATGTTGTTTGGGTCCACCTGGGAAAACATCAAAACTTGGAGTCCTACTTGGTCCAGGCTAAGTCTGTAAGACTCGATCAGAAGACTGGGAATGCTGGGTACACACATGTTTCCATGTTATCCCCAGTGGACCCTGGGGGAGGGAGAACTAGGTCAGGGAAAAATATTCTAGTTACTATGAAGCCCAGCCTGTTCTCTCACCTTGTTTAATCCTTGGTTGTATCAACAGCAGAAGTTTTTAAAATTTGAACGCACATCCTGACCTGAGGGAGATCTCCATCAGTGCCCCTTCAAATGTTTTTTTTTTTTTTTTCCTATTCCCCTATAATTAGCATTATTTAGCATTGATTGATAAGCTATATCCCTTTGAATAAAAGATCTTAGGCAACAAAGAACTGGGCCTTGGGCCTCCAGCCACTGGCCAGATCTTCTTTCCCTTACATATGAGCTGTTTGGGACTCTGGAATGATTTCATTTCATCCGAAGCATTGAGGGATCTCTGCAGGCAGGGGTCCCCCACAATATGCAAATATATTAAATGATCAACATATTATATAAATGCATTACATAGCTCTACATCCATCTCCAGCTTGATGTTTTCATTCAAAAAATTTGGGGGGAGAGGAACAAAATAAAAGTCATTCTTCATTTTTATTCTTTACTATTTTTATTACCATCCCTTTACCCCCTTTCTCTTATGCAACTGTCAGCTTGTTCTCTACATTTATGGGTCTTTTTAATTTTGTTTATTCATTTGTTTTGTTTTGTTTTAGATTCCACATGTAAGGGAAATCATACAATATTTGTTTTTCTCTCTCTGACTCATTTCCCTCAGCATAATACCCTCTAGGTCCATCTGTGTTATTGCAAATGTCATGTTTTAGATCTTTTGTGTGTGTGTTGTGTACCTCCTAGCTACATATTATCATTTGAGTTGAGTTGATACTTTTGACCTTCAAAGTAGTTTCTTAAATGTCTAATTCATTGTATTTATTAAATATTTGGCTTTGACCTGTGACTTTTTTCCTTTCTCATATTTTCTTATTTCTGGTTATGGGCTTTCCTTTTTTTTTTTCTTTTTCTAAATTAATTTATTATCATTCTATTACAGTTATGGGCTTTCCTCTCATCCTTAAAGAAGGCCCTTTATCATTTCCTACAAAGAAATGTTTAATGGTGATGACTCCTTTAGTTTTTGCTTTTCAAAAAACTTTTAACCTCTCTTTCAAATGAAAATGATAGCCTTCCTAGGTAAATTATTTGGGGGATAGTTTGCTTGTTTTCAGCACTTTAAAGATGTCCTGCAACTCCCTGCTGGCTTGTAATTTTGCTGCTGAGAAATCAGATGATAGCCTTACGGAAATTCCTTTTAATGTAACTCATTGTTTTCCTTGTTTCCTTTAAGATTTTCTCTTTATCTTCGACTTATTTTAACTACAAGATGCCTCTATGGGTCTCTTTGGGTTCATCTTGTTTGGAACTCTGTGCCTCCTGAACCTGGGTGTCTGTTTCTTTTCTCAAGTTAGGAAAGTTTTTAGCCATTATTTCTTTAATAAAATTTACATTTCTTTCTTTCTTCTCCTTTTGGGATCCCTTTAATACAAATGTTATTTTATCTAAAAAGCCCCTTAAACTATCCTCATATTTTTAATCTTCTTTTCTTTTTTCTGTTTTGATTGGTTCATTTCCACTATTCTGTCTTCCAAGTTGCTGATTTGTACTTCTGTATTAGGTAATCTGCTGTTAATTTTTCTAATGTATATTTTTCAAGTCTGCTTGATTCTTTATTATAATATATAATTCTTTGTTGAAGTTGTCTCTAAGTTCTTCTTTTCTACTCTCAAATTTGGTGAGCATTCCTATGACCATCTCTTTGAATACTTTATTGGTCGAATTACCTGTACCTGTGTCCTTTTCTTTAGGGTTTATTTTTTCTGGGGATTTATATCGTTCCTTTATTTGAGGGTTATTCTTCTATCTTTTCATTTTGTTTGACTTTCTATATTTGCTTATATGAATTAGGCAAGCTAGCTATCTCCTCCAGTCTTAAAAAGTCATCTTATATAGAAGGATCCTATATGTGAGTTGTGTGTGCTGGGTCATTTTGGCAGGCCCATAAGAGCCAAGTGGGTGACTAAGGTGACTGGGGCACTGGCCTACCAGGCTGTAGTGGCTCCAGGTGAAGGGACCAGGTACATGTAGTAATGCCCTATTGATCCTGCTTGCATTCTTTGTTCAGAGCTGAAATGAGCTCAGGTGATATGCCCAGGAACTTGCTGCAATGATCTTGCAGGTGGGCCAGAGTACCTGGTTAGAGCCCCTCCTACACTATCAATTAGGGGAGACATAATGAATGATGTTCACCAACACTTCCAACCTTGGAGATTTCTCGCAGTGTCCAGGGAGTTTCCACCACTCCCCAGTCTTCTCTATACAGTGTTTCTCTTGTTTGTTGAAGAGAAAGTGGCCTATAATGAATGAAACTAACAATAAGCAAAACAGAACCAAATATATGAATGCAGTGAATAGCCCTCCAGTGGTCAGGGGAAAGGGGGTTGGGAGGAGGGGGGAGGAAGAGGCAAGGAAGGGGAGCAGTTTAGACAAGAACCTAGTATAAAGGAACCATGGACATGGACAACAGGTGGGATTGACTTTGGGGGGAATGGGTGGGTGGGGAGGGGGACAGAGGGGAGCAAAATGGGGATGGATGTAATATAACAACAATAAAATTAATTTAAAAAATAGTGACGTCTGCATAAGCTTTATGTGTCAGTTAGTTTTAGGAAGCCATTTGGAGTTGAAAAGGCACTTACATGGCCATGGTCACTGACATGCTGGACTTGGGCAGTTCCCAGTTCAGCAGGAAGGCCAGATGCCTGTGGTGATACATTATTGTTCCTGCTTACTTCCTTTTCTCTGAGGCAAAAGGCTGCAGGCAATGATTACAAGGCCCTGATTTTGTAGGTAGGCCAAAGCACTGAAATAGAGTTCCTACCTGCTCTTTGGCAGTGGTTTAGAATGTAAATAATGGTGCTCCTCTGGCTTGGAGAGTTCCCACAGCTGCCAGGGGGGCTCCTTTACCTCCCCAGCCTTCTCTATTCAGCCTGTTTCTCTTGTGTGTTTTTCAAAAGTTATTCATTCAGCCCTCAGATGTCTTACAGTTATACTGGCTTTCTATATATGTGTACATTTGAGTTTGCTCATGGAAGTTGGCAGGAGCAGGGTGGGGATTGAGTTCATCATTCTACAATGCCGCCTCAATCTTGGACCTCTTCATTCAAATTCTGATGCTGAAGCCTATGAGTGATCCTTCAATCTGCACATAAGCATACTCATATAGTTTTACAAGACTTCTTGTAAAAAAAGACTTCTTGATCAAATTCTACATTTAAATATTCCTAACCTGAAGTGCCTTACCTCCAGACCCCATTGCTTTCAGACTCCTGGTTCTTTCTATCCTAGTTTTCTCAATCCAAGTGCCATTCTAGAACTTTTGTAGCTAATTATTTCATTGTGTTAATTAAATTGGTTTTCATGCTTTGAATGCATTGCAAAAACTTATTTGCAATATGCCATCCACCCTCTTAAAACTGGTCATTTTCCCTCCAACTGCACTGGGCTACCCAGAAGAATGTAAATAATGTGTATGCTTACTTGAAAGAAACCTCTCCTTTAGACCTGTGCTCAAGACTGAATACTGTCTCTGTCTAATGATTTCATAATTCTGCTAAAAAAAATGTTAAAATTACTCAAGAGCAATATATACCTAAAAAATCAAATTAACAATTTTCATGTACAGTTAGTTATACACATCTTTGTCCCCAAAAAACCCTTTTAAACTTTCCTGGTGTCCCTGAAGAATCTAAAAGAACAATTAGGAAAATAAGATATATTATCAAATACACAGACTTTGACAAAATTCCTGAAACATTTAATCAAGTTTGTCTCCTAATGGTCCTTTGCTCCCTTTAATAGATCTTTTATTTGGAATTTTGCTGTGCATCTAATATACTCAAACACCTGAATACAATCTTTACCACTTAAAAAATTAATCTAGCTGACTGATTTATTCTTCCCTAGTTCATGTCTGAGCTAGGACACAACAATGTCCCCAATTAAGTCCAGCTGGATGGTTCTGGGGCCACCCCAGCAATAGATTTTCTTGCCGGAATCACTTGGCTGTCAGGTGTGTGGAAAATGATCCTAGTCAAAGTACTCTCTTTTTCTGTGTCAACAGCACACTGAAGAATAGGTTCACACTTCATTTCTGGGCAGCGTTGGTACCCTGCAAACGTGCATGCTGCAGGTGAGCAAAGACAAATTTAAATGCTGAAGAGCTCTCTTTACCTAAATTATAAAATAAGTGAGGTTAGGACAAATACAAAAAAAAAAAAAAATACTGCTTTGTGCAGCCTGTCATAAGCTGAAAAAGCAACATTATATCAAAGAATGCATACATGGTGCCAGGTATGTACTGGAAATATCAGGGTAGGGGGAACACTTGTAAAGCATATGATTGTCTAACCACGATGCTGTATACCTGAAGCTAATACAAAATAATATTGAATGTGAACTGTAATTTAAAATAAAATTTTAAAAAGAAAGAAAGAAAGAAAAGAATACTGATCCTGGCTGGGTGCATTGGAGCATCATTGCATAGACCAAAGGATTACAGGTTTGATCCCTGGTCAGTGGCACATATATATGAGGCTACTAATTGATGTTTATCACATCAATGTCTCTCTCTCTCTCAAATCAATTTTTAAAAATCATATCCTGGGGTAAGGATTAAAAATTTAAAAATTCTAGACTAGAAATGTAAACAGGTTAAAAAAACACAGTTTTTTTAATTTGAGCATTTTATAGATACATAAGATTTGCAATATGATTGTGACTGTTTGGGGCTAATATCAAGACTGGCTGTCCTCTTCAATTACTTATCTTGGTGCTTCTTTTAAAACAGCATATTGGACTAGGATGGCAGACACTTTTGTCATTGTTGTCATTGTTGACAGGACAGTGTCCAGAAAAGGATAGAGAAATTCTCCACACACTGATGATAAAAAAGGAACCAAGGAACATTTTCATTTTTCACCCTGAAAGTTCCAGAACTATAATAATGCATTCCTTGCCTGCTACCATTCTAACTACCCACAGGCAGGACTCTAGGTTTTGGAATGCTGGTGCATGATAAAGCAGCCACACAACCATGCAGAGGAGAGATTGGATAGAGAATCCAGGAAGCAGAGTTTGAGTTCTAGTTCAGCCATTGAATCTTTGTAAAAAGGTATTATTTTATTGAAAATAACTTTCCTTTTTCCTTTTTCTGATTAAAAATTATATGTGGCCATTATCAATACTTTTTAAATAACTTTTCTGATTAATAATTTTGTGTCCATTATAAAGAATAAAAATCTGAAACATAAAATAATAACTACCTAACTTTCCAACACCCACAGAAAATCCACTGGTTTTAATCTTTCATATCACTGAATATATTTCTAAACAGGCATAGTACATGTACAAACACATTGCAAATAGGATGCAATTTTATATCATGGCATCCTTCCCTCCATGCTATTCTATGCTGTAATATGCTTTTTAATTTAATGTGTTGTAGACATTTTGCTCAGTTGATATATATATATATAGCTCTGTTTCATCTTCAATATTGAATTGTATGCAAAGGATTACCTTGTTCAGATGTACAATAATTTCATTTGAATAAAACTTCATATATGAGCATTTAGGTAGTTCGCATTAGTCTGCTATTGGTAAGTCTTAGAATTATCGAACATCTTCTTAAAATAGAGCTCTAGAAATGGAATTTCTACATCAGGTGATATGATCATTTAAATTTTTCACAAACATGTTAAACTGCCCTCCAGAAACCTGACTGTATGCCCACCAACCAATAGTACATGAGAGTTGCCACTTGTTTCTGGCACCATCAACATTGAATAATGCCAACTTTTAATCATTACCAATCTGATTTTAAAAATATCATCTCAATTTAGCTTCTATTTGCCTTTCTTTTATTTCTAGTCAGGTCATCACATGATATTAAGGTCATTAACCTCTTTTTCTTGATGCTGCTAGATCAGTGATTTTCAATCTTTTTTATCTCATGGCACATATAAACTAATTACTAAATTCTGTGACACACCAAAGAATATATTTGTTGTTGATTTGAAAAAAGGAAGAGATATAATTTATATTTGTTTACACTGGGTGGTTATTGTTGTGTTGGCTGATGTCATTTTTTTATTTGACAATCTAAGGGAAAAGAGGTAAGTGCCCCTGACTAAATAGTCAGGTATGGCATGTTTTAAAAATTCTTGCTACATACTAGTATGCTGCAGCATACCAGTTAAAAATCACTATGTTGCCCTGGCTGGTGACACAGTGGATAAGGCGCCAGCCTGCAAACTCAAAGGTTACTGGTTTGATTCCCAGCCAGGACACATAACCAGGTTGCAAGCCAGGTCTCCAGCCAGGTCTATTGCTGGAGGCAGGTGAAAGGCAACCATACATTGATGTCTCTCTCCCTCCCTGCCTCTCTCTCTTTCCCTTTCTCTAAAAATAATAAATAAAATATTTTTTAAAAATCTCTGTGCTAAACTAGCTTTACCTAGTTGACCTACTCTTCTATTGGATTGTTTACCTTTTCATGCTAACTTACACAAACAGTATTAGGGATATTAATACTCTGACATATATACCATAACATTTTTCTATAGTTTGTATTTGCCTTTAGACTTTAGTACATAGTATGAGTTTCCCTTTAATGTAGCCCAATTTAGTTTTTTATGTCTTTCTTTATCTTATAATGATGAAAATGCATTGGATGAGTTTCAGCATCTGACAATTAGCTGGACATCCAGCTTCCAAACTCTAAAATTCTGTGTGTTTTACCTGGTAACTTATCACCACCCTACTCTTTGTCTCCTGTCCATTCCCATTTCTAAATTCTCTTCATAGCACTAAGGGGATCAACATCAGCTTATCCCTCTCACTGTAGTTATAGAAGCTGTCCAGCAGCACTTGGCCAGGCCAGTGCTAGGGCTTGGATTACAAATTAGTTGCCAAGAGTGACTTTGACACAATCACAGAAAATAAACCTTAGTTGTCACAGAAATAACTGTTGTGGCTGTGCTTCCAAGACTTCTTTCTCACTTGGGTCCATGTGTCTTGATTTATGCCCAAGCTGAAGTCAACAACAGCAGTTGGGACAGAGCCACTCCTGGGACCCGCTACCCTAAGTTTCAAGCTACTGGTGGCTTTTGTTTGTTTCTTTCTTAATAATTTTATATATGTGAGATGAGTTTCCAAATGTTACTAGGCCCAAAGTTTTCACTCTATGACACAAAGCTGAAGAGTGGCTAAAGATAAAACAAGGCAATTGAAAGTAAGTTAGGGGATCAGGCATGAATCACTAAACATGAATTTCATCTGGAAATTTCTCCCTAATGTGGCAGAAGTAAAGGTATTTTTAAGGTAATGAGAAGCCACTGTAAGAAATGGACACCTAGGGTTATGTATAATAACATAACACCTTTCACTTAAAAAACAACCTGTAAGTATTTGTTGAATGAATGAATGAATAAATGAATGAAACTCTCAAAGCACATTATTGGTGGATAGAATAAAGCTAAATTATATACCAGTGGCTGATCATGATAAAGAAATATGAGGAATTATTCTGTCTAGTTTCTTCTTTTTCATTGAATTTATTGGGGCGACATTGGATAATAAAATTATATAGGTTTCAGAGATACAATTCTATAATACATCATCTGTATACTGTATTGTGTGTTCACCATGCCAAGTCAAGTCTCCTTCCATCAGCATTTATACCCCCTTTTTCATATATTTTAATGTATTTGAATAGCAAATGTCCTTCTCCTTCAGCCAGAGCTTGGGGAAGTGGAGGAGGCTCTGGAGTTAGAGAGAGGCAGCAGGTGTAAACACAACTGAAAGATAGCTAACCTGTTTCCCTTTTACCCTCTTGTACCTCCCCCACTCCCCATTTCCATCTGGTAATCACCATACTGCTGTCTATCCTCTTCACTGTTATCCCTGGCAGTTTGGGCTCTCCTATTTCTTGCTGTCAAAGCACCCCATTCCCTGATATGAGACACATGTAGCTAGTTCCCTCTACAAAGTCCTATTTCCTGATTAAGGCTAAGTAAGGAACTCACTTCCTCAAAGCATTTTTCCCTGGTCTTGGGAGACACAAATCTCACTTAAAAAAGAAAAGATAAGTTCGTTTGATTCAGAGGACTAGGGTGTATTTTTGGTTCACTTGTCCAGACATTCGTATATATGTAATGAGACGTTAATTAATATAAAATCTGTGGACCTCTAGAAACCACTTAGAAGGTCTAAAAAGGAAAAAATAAAATTTACTTCAAGTAATTTTAATGTAGAGAATTTAATATGAAATACAGAGAAGGGAAGCTACTGCTGGCTTCAGTGGGAGGCAGAAATGTGGGGTCCAAAAGCTGGGGTCACCTAACAGATGTTGGAACCGTATCAAGAGTCACAGCTGCTGTCTGAGACACCACATACCTTGCTCAATGCTTCTTTTCCATCAGGCTCTTTCTGAGTTGTAGTCTTTTTATTTTATTTTATTACTTTTTTAAAATCCTCTCCTATTTTATTACTTTTTAAAAATCCTCTCCTGAGGGTATATTTAATGATTTTAGAAAGAGAGAGAAACACTGATGTGAGAGAGAAGTATCAATGGCCTCCTGAATGTGCCCCCACTGGGGATTAAACCTGCAACCTAAATATGTACCCTGACTGGGAATTAAAACCTCAGCCTCTTGGTGTACGGGATGACACTCCAACCAACTGAGCCACCTGACTAAGGCATGAGTTGTGGTCTTTAAAATAAACAGGTAGCCCTGGCTGATGGCTCAGTGGATAAGGTGCCAGCCTGCGAACCCAAAGGTTGCTGGTTTGATTCCCAGCCAGGGCACATAACCAGGTTGCAAGCCAGGTCTCCAGCCAGGTCCTTGGCTGGAGGCAGGTGAAAGACAACCATACATTGGTGTCTCTCTCCCTCTCTGCCTCTCTTCCTTCCCCTCTATCTAAAAATAATAAATAAAATCTTTTTTTAAAAAACTGGTAAATGTAAGCATATTATAGAACCCAAGAAGGGGATCACAGGAACCTCTGACTTCTAACTAGTACAGTCAGTTAGAAGTGAGAAAAAACCCAGACTTGTGACTGACATCTAAGGTAGAGGCAGTCTTGTTGAGCTCTTAATCTGTGAATCTGATGATAACTTCAGGGGGATAATATCAGAACTTAATTGAATTATAGGATACCCAGTTGGTGTTCACAGAGAACTGGAAAATGTGTTGGTGTGAGAAAAAAAAAATTGGTGTCAGAAGAGAAATGTTGTGAAGGTATAAAGGAAAATGTTGTATTCCTTTTAGCCAGTCACAAAAGGGCAAACACTGTATGATTCCACTTATATGAGGTCCCTAAAGTAATCAAATTTGTAGGAACAGAAAGTAGAATGGTGATTGCCAAGGGCTGAAGACAGGAAGAACTTGGGAAATCACTGTGATGGAGTCAGAACAGGTTTCCCCAAAATACGCTACTTTGGCACATGGGATTTTTTGAGCTGAAGGCCACTGAGGCCCTGCAGGTTCAGGAAAAACTTCTGCTCTTCTCTTAACTACCTAGAAGAATTTAAATTAGGAGTCCTTCCCATGGTAAGAGTTATGACCAGAGGTGAGACATCTTTTCCGACCCATCTACAAAGCAGAACAAATTTCTAATTATTGAATGAACATCTGCTCTTTCTATCTTCCTGCAATGACCTCTGTCCCCTCTGAAGCCTCCAGGCATCTTACCTCATCCTTAGCTCAAGATGTCACATATACCTAATTTTAACTTTCTGTCTCTGAACCTCTCATATATGTAAGGTCTCTAACTATCATGTATGTGCGGTATCCATATGTACATATGTAATTAAACTTGGTTATTTTTCTCTTGTTAATCTCTCTCATGTCAGTTTAATTATTAGACCAATGGAAAGAACATAGAAGAGTAGAGGAAGTTTCTTCCTCTCCTACAACTGTTTAATAGGTAAAAATTTCAGTTTGGAAAGATGGAAAGTTTTGGATATAGACCATGATATAGCTTGTACAACAATGTGAATGTATTTAATGCCACTGGCCTGTCCATTTAAAATGGTAAATTTTATGTTATATGTATTTTACCACAATAAAAAATATATTTACCTTGTGGTTCTCCTCCTGAACTTGTGTCCATAAGTCTAGGCATTTAGGACACTTTAAATTATTGTACTTTTGCAAGTACCATATGAGTCATAAGGGCTGTGCTTTGAGCAACTCAAAACAATCTTGCCTACAAGATGGTTTTGCAATATGGTGATGCCACATTGGATTCTAAGGGAGGCAGGCCTGCTTAGGTGAGCCTAGACTGGGCTGGCTGGATGGACTTCAAAACAATCTTGCCTTACAATCTGTTGGATGCTTTGGTCTTTTGCAATAAGGTGATGCTACATTGGATTCTAAGGGAGGCTGGCCTGCTTAAGTTAGTCTAGACTGGGATGTCTGGATGGACTTATGATGAGAGAGGGGAAACTCTGTTTCTTAATGTCATGACAGTCAGAGCAGGTCAATAAACACTTTGGTCACCCAGGAAAGGAATGAGCAATGCATCTCACTGATAATGCAAGACATAGGAGGTGAGTGGTTATTTTCCTCTTTTTCTGTGTGTTCTTTAGTTTTAATATTTGAAGTGTAGGCTTGCTGAGTGGGGGGAAAAGAGTATCTACTTGCTGAAGAGCAAGTTGGCTGAAGGTCTACTATCTCTCCCAGCCGTCTTTTCCTGTTTGTCATTATTCTGGCTTTAGGATGCCAGCCCCTGAGGAAAGCAACAGATACTCAGAAAATAGGAAGTTTCCAGCAACATGAGCAGCCTCTTGCTCTTGGAAGCTCCTCTCTCCCTGTGGGGACAAGCTGGGTTTGCCTTTAGAAGCTTAAATGTCTCCTCACTTCCACCCCTACTGTAGGAAGAAGAATAAGCAAATGAAGGGTAAAGTAACTTTATGATAATGACATTGAGCATTGTTATTTTGTTATAACCATCATTGTATGTTCTACATGTCCATTGAGGGAAAGGGCAGATACATGGCATTCAATAAGATGCTTCTGTAGTTAGCAGACTGGGTTTCCAGGCCTTCTCTACCATGTGTGAGCTACCCTACCTCCAATGGTGCCTTGCACATCCTAAGAGCTCAGTGAATGGCAGGTATTGTTAATAAAGCATGTGTGTATCTCAGTCTAGAAACATAGGTATGCAGGAAATACTGCTTCATTTCCCTTAAAACAACTTAATTAGGGCTCAGGGCACCCACTCCACCAGCAGGGTAGGAAATTCCCCTCTTGGCTTTACTGGGATTCCCCACTGCCTCAGAATCTGGAAGCTTATGGGCCCCATGCAGTGGGTGCCAGGCAATCACAACATCTAAGGCAAATTCCTGCCCACACAGTGGCAGCAGCACAGAGGTACCCCACCCATCACAGAATTCACACCCTCTCTTTCATTCACAGCCTTGTCTGGTAAGAGCTGGGGTGGGACATCGACTAGTTCTCTATCTCTAACTGCTTGGGAAGATGAGCATCTTCCCCCAAGTGGGCTTTCTCCTTAGAGTCAGTCAGGGTCCAGGCAAGAAAGAGATGCCACACCCAGCCTAAGTAAATGAAGAACAGATTTACCATAGGAACTATTTACAAAGGTGTGGACAGCAGTTAGGGAAAGCAGTAAGGAACAGTGCAGGACCTTTGACCTGGTAACTGTGGAAAGTCACCACATGCCTAGCCCTTAGGTTCAAGGAGAAGAAACTGTTCCCAGAGCTCAGAGAAGGGCCCCGAAGGGCACTGTGGTCTCTTCCAGAGAGATATAGCCAACCTGCCACAGTCCTGCAGGGAGGGTCTCTCTCCTGCCATCTGATCTCCTGCTGGTTCCTTCCACTGGCTAAATCAACCCAACCAAAAGCCAGAGAACAGAGGGGCCCTTGTGGTCATGTACATCAATCACCTGGGCAGGGAGCAAGAGAGAAAGAGGAGGAATGGGAGGCCCTCAGGCCCTTCCACTCCAGGAGTCCTAGCATCACCTCTCAAAGGAGAGTTAGGCTTCTCCAAGGGCATGGCCACATGATAATTGTAAATGGTTCTAGAATTACAGTCTTACCTACTGCCCAGTTGTTAACTCCAGCACATATGGGACACATCCGAGAGTGGTTTTACATATAAACACAGAGACTAGGAAGGCACAGTCCCTCCAAATTCTCCCTCAATTTCTAATTGAGATTTAACAGGTCACCAGCTCAAGTTTCATCCTTTTGATTGAACATTTTGATCCCTACTAGTGTACAAATAGCTTTAGGTGTTATCAATAGTAGAATTGATGTGGATGAAGATTGTAACAGCAGATTTGCTAGAGACCTAAGGGAGAAAGAATCAGAGTGCATAGTAGCGGGAGCACAAGAAAGGATGTGGACATGTTGGCATACTGTGATGTTTCATTTGTTGTGTATTTTTGGCATGTGACTTGCAAAGTACTGTGTTGGATCCAGGGGATCTTAACTGAACAAAGCTTACTCCAGTCCTTGGCACTCACATGCTTTCTTCCTGCAAGTGTGATAACCCAAACTAGTTCAGCATAAGCCAAGTTCAAAACAAAAGAGATGCCTGGATTTCATCACACCAGCAAATAGTGATGCTGTTTTTAAGGTTGAAACTTTCCAGAGCTGTTCATAGACATATTTACACTATTGGATGTTTATGCAACTGTTCTTGCCTGTTTATTGTTCTGGGAAGTGCGGAAGGAATGTTTATGTAAAGATTTCAGTAAATGGAGTAGTTAGACCATGAAAGGCATTTATTTGAAAATGAGGACATGCCAGCAGATGCAGGCTTGCTCTCCAGGCTTCTGTGGGTCGCTCTTCAGTGGGCAGCACACTTCATAACACAGTCTTACAGTGCACCCCTGACACATAAGGGTTCAGCCCCAAGGACTTCCCAGTGGAGAACAAATTTGTGCTTCATTCTCACTGTCCTTGGCCTATGAGAGTGTTTTTTATTTTAATTTTTTTTGAGAGACATTGATTTGTTGTTCCACTTATTTATGTATTCATTGGTTGTTTCTTGTATGTGCCCTGCCCATTGATACACCAACAAGCTTGGCAGATCGGGATGACACTCTAACCCACTGAGCTACCCAACCAGAGCCAGCCTACAAGGGTTGATGCTGTTCCATGCCTGTCCTCTCTAAAGCTGTTCTCTCAGGACTTCAGGCCTCAGCACTTCTGCTGTCTGCTTGTCCTTCTCTGGCTCCCCAGCCAGCTCGTCTCGTCGTCCTCAGTCATGCAATCTACAAATCCAACAAGGGAAAATCTGTCTGGAGGGAAAAGACTAACTCCCTCCATCTGGGGGCTGGTGCCTTCCCACTCCAGGGAGGGCGAGGAGTTGAAAAGCCCACCCTGGAAGCATTAGGCTGGGTGGGCCTTGCTGGTTCTGGTGTCCAATAAGAAGCACACACTCCCTGAGCTGTGTTTGCAGCAGGGCCCAGTGTTGCACTCAGATAGCTAGGAGGCACCCATCCTCCAGATAAACTCACCTCCCACATGTTCCAGAAGTACAGAACCAGGTTTACAGAAAGATTAAGGCTGCCCACCCCCAAGCAAGGAGCAATGATGACAGTGACCACACAAAAAGATGACCATGGTAGCCCAGCAGTAAGTGGCATCTACAGTGTCCAGGAGAGAAACATGTGCCAGGTTCAGGGTGAGAGGCTCCTGCTCACATGTGCGACCACAGCACATGACAGATGGTAAGCTCCTCAAGGTTAGGTTTCTTCTAGTTTTTTCAGGGCTCAGGGGCCAGGATCTAGCCACAATGCTTGGCATGTGGAAAAAGTTTAATATTTATTGAAAAAAAAAAAGAAGAATAAACAGTACTGATGAACAAACAAGGAGATTTCATAACCCCATGGACAAAATGCCTATAAGCACAGGCCTAGAAAGCTGAGGTTCTGGCAATGGAGGTGTCCTTGTCCAGGCTAGTGGCCAGGGATGAATTCCTAAAGCTCATAGGCCAGCTGGGAGTCTCCATATCTCCCTATTCAGTGCTGATCAGTTTCTGGTTCCTAGTAGGGACTCAAAACATATTTGCTGAATAGAATCAAGATGTTTGTTCCAGACCAATATGTACTTCAGCTTTGGTCTCAGGGTTTTTGAAACCTGGACCAAGAAATGCCTGTCAGTCCATTCCTCTGTGATAGTGTGAAAGAGAGGCAAGTGCCACATCCACATTTAGTCCTCTCCGTGGCACACCCAGTCCTGGCCACAGCCCAGAATCCTGGGCCACAGCCCCCCAAAGCAGATACCACTCCACCTGCACGTGTCTGCTCTGAGGAAAGCAGTCAGCAGGCATGGTCCCTCACAGGTACCCATACCTGCAACCCCACTGTGTGCAAGCAGCAATTGGGAGTCAGTGTGGAGAAAGGGATCACCTGGGAATACTTCTGAGAGCTGTTCCTAGAGTGCAAGAAAGAGCCCAGCACACTAGTGTGCCCTTACACTAGACCACACAGAGGTTGCCTGTTAGGTGGACATACCAGTTCTTTGCCCAGGCCCAGGCTTCCTCCGAGAAGTCCCTGTTCAGCCATTCCCTGCACTGATTTTCCCTTGTTCGGGGAAATCCCATCCATGCACAGGGCCTACATGAGACTGGTGTTACCCCTTCTCATCAGATGTTTGCAGGGCACAAGGCCATGAGTAAAATGCTGAAATCTGAGGAAGGAAGTTAGGCAGGCTTGAAAGGGACTATCCAGGAAGGGCTTTGGCTGAAAGTTCCAAAGAACAGTCCAGAACTTTGCTCTTCCTCAGCCTCCAGGGTAACTCATTCTAGAGTACCCCTCCTGTAACAGCAGCTCAGTCCCAAAACTTCGAAACTATCCCAGGCCCTAGACTAGGCCCTATTCATGGAGGAGGCAACCCACTCTAGTTTCTGCCACAGCAGAGAGGCAGTCAGCAGATTTAGGGCCCTTGTGCCAGCAGCCCCAGAGGCCCCATGGGAGAGAGTCCCTCATCCAATGGCACAATCTATGAAATGTGCTATCACACAGTCAGGTTTGGAGGTCATTACTTAAGTCAAAAACAATACAAAAGAAAATCATCTTTAGAATACACATACCTTTTGATATAACCTGGAGACAGCATGTATTAGGTAGGATGTGTTAGGTCAGATAAAGGTGATTTGGGGCCATGGTTATATTCTATCACCCCTAATCATAAACTTCCATATTGTTTCTCTTTCTTTTTTCTCTTCATGGCTTTTCTTTCTCCCCTTCTCTCTCCCCTTCTCTCTCTCTCTCTCTCAATCTCTCCCCCCCTCCCTCCCTCTCTCTCTTTCTCTCTCTCTCTCTCTCTCTCTTTTTCTTCTTCTTCTTCTTCTTCTTCTTCTTCTTCTTCTTCTTCTTCTTCTTCTTCTTCTTCTTCTTCTTCTTCTTCTTCTTCTTCTTCTTCTTCTTCTTTCTTTTTTCCCTTTCCCACTTTCCTTGAGTCACCTTGTCCTTGACAGAGGTGCTCAGGGATTCTATTGACATTGCTACATTACATTTGTTGGTATTGGCATGAAAAAGCTGCTGACCCCTCACAGGTCTTTCCAAAAACTGGAGAGACCCTAAGAAATTCTGTAATCCTAAAACAATTTGGGTTAATTAATGCAGAAACACAGAAAATTCTGTTCTGACTGTCATAAACTTAGATTTAAAACATATATATATATATAGTAATATATATATATATATATACCATTTTCCCTCTAAAGTGACCTGCTTTTTTATCACCAACCCATTACAATATTGTCTCCATGTTATTTTATATTCTTCGAGGATGTTTCTAAAGGTTAAGTGTTTCCTTTATGGCTATACTATTCCTCACTTAACCATTCCCTGTAGTTAACCATTTAGATGATTTCCAACTTTTCCCAGTTATTAAAAGAGCTGCAAGAAAGCTTCCTTTTGCTATATCTCTGCCATGATTTTTCCTGAGGATAAATTTCCAGACTTGGAACCAGTGGGCTAATATAGACAGCTGTTGCGGGACAGCCCTCCGAGAGCCTGCCCCTACCTATCTGCCCCTTTCCACCTCCGGCCTCGAGAAGATGCCTTTAGAAATAAGAAATTTAAGGGTCATCAGCAACAGTTGCTCCCTCAAATTAGTCTTTTCTCTCCTCTTCCAGCATATGGTTTTAAAGGGCTTGGGTAAGATTTCCCTGTTTTAATTCTTTAGAGAAAATGATTTTTATGGCTCAAGAAACCCTCATAAGCATTCATGAAATGAGAGAGAGAGGAGTTTCTGTAAATGCATGCCACTTCTAGCTCTCTGTATGCCCAATGTTTATTAAACCAACTCCTTCGTCTTCCCTGGAATCCTTTTTACTCAAGCAAATGCCTCTGAAGCCAAGGTGAGAGGGTCAGTGGGCTCCTTCCAAGAGACAGCACCAAAAATCCATCCCACCCCCTAGAGGTGCTGGTGGCCTGGGGCTACTTTCCTCTGTGCCTCTGTGCCAGCCACCTAACCTGAGGGGCTCGCAGCAGGCCGCCTGCCTGGAGGTTCTGCCACTTGTCTGGCAATGTGAGACCCCTCCCTGGTTCTGTGACTGCTCACCTTTGGCCACCCTTTGGACAGTTGGAATACGCGCAAGCCCTGGGATGTCCTTGCGACAGGCCGGCTGAATGCAAAGCTGGCAGCCCCTTCCCATCTGGATACCTTACAAGGCAGGCAGGAGTCGAGAAGGGCTGACTTCTTATCTCCTGTGCTCTGGACATGCCTTATTTATAGCCCTGCTGGCAGGAGGGAGCGGCTGCACACACGGTTGGGGTAATCCAGCAGAGTGCCTAGTCCTGCGCTGCTGCTGTCCCCACTGGTCAGCCTGGGGCAGAAGACAGACAGGTAAGGGTCCCAGTTTCCTCTTTCTCCTCCCTCTCCTTTGCCATCCTCCTTCAGCATGTCTGCCTGGCATGGACATCAGGCTTCATGCCCTGGGAGGGACTCCCTGGCTCAGTGCCCTGGCAGACCCCAGCAGAGATCGCGGTGGCAGTGGCGCAAGTCCTGCCCCACAATCTGCAGGGGAAAAACTGAATCTGCCCTCCCAGAGCTACGGTAGGTGCCTGCAGGAATATAAAGCATATAGGAGAGCCTTGCTTCACCTTACCCTCTCAGAGTGGGAATCAGAATTTACAGTGAGTTTTAACACCACACAGCTTTATTTCAGTGAGTACAGAGAAAGAAAAAATAAAATAAAATAAAAATAAACATTGGACAGGGGAAAAATCACAGTGTTCTTGAGTATTTTCTCCCTGGGAGGATTTCTAAAGAGCCTGGGGTAAAAAGGCAAGTTACTGATGAATCTGATTATACTGAGAAAGTATGTTTTATACAAGATGATTTGTTACAGCTGACGGTTTGCAAGTACAGATAACTGCTGTGTACTTTCAAAAGGAAATGCATTAATGTTTTACTAACTTCTAAAGCAGAATATATGTGAAATGCACAGTACTTAGTAATGCTTGGGTTGGCCAAAAAGTTTGTTCAGTTTCTTTCCATAAAATAAAAGACACATTTTTTCATTTTCACCAATAACTTTATTGATTTGGATAATATGAGTATGTCACCTATCTCCAGCATAGTATAATGTTGATTGTTCTCAGTTAATGTCTTGATTTGATCACTATCAACTTCAACTGGTCTACCTGACTGGGGAGCATCATCCAGTGAGAAATTTCCAGCATGGAATTTCGCAAACCACTTTTGACACATCTGATTAGTCACAGCACCTTCTCCATACCTTGCACAAATCTTTTGTTGTCTTTCAGTTGCATTTTTACCTTTCTTGAAATAATAAAGTATAGCATGATGAAAATTATGTGTATTTTCTTACATCTTCAATATAAAAATGGCTACACAAATTCACCCATTTTGATAAGTTCTTTTTTTTTTTTTTTAATATTTTATTATTTCCAGAGAGAGAGGAAGGGAGAGAGGCAGAGAGGAAGAGAAACACCAATGTATGGTTTCCTTTCACCTGCCTCCAGCCACAGACCTGGCTAGAAACCTGGCTAGCAACCTGGTTATGTGCCCTGGCTGGTGAATCAAACCAGTGACCTTTGAGTTTGCAGGCTGGCACCTCATCCACTGTGCTACCAGCCAGGGCTGGTTGATAAGCTTTTTAAAACGCACACTGACAGGACAGCTGTCATGGTACAATCTAACAAAATTGTTTCAAATGAAGTTAAAGACAACTAAGCACTACTAGAGCTATCTTATGGAAAGAACCAAAAGAACTTTTTGGCTATCCAATATATATGATAATAGGTATCATATACAGATAAACATCTGCTAGCCAGATTCCATGCAAGGCACTTTATCCAGTCTAATCAAAATAAAAATTGTCAAGTATTTTCTTTATATAGATTTGTTTGGTCGAGGAATGTTATTTCACTTTGTCTTACTGCTAGCAAGATGTACTGTGTCAAGTCTATTACATTTTGAGGTCTATTCTATCTCATGAAAATGTTTAATGATTACAGTTTGGAGGTATTTTTCTAATACTAAGAAGACATTTGAGTGCATGACTTCCATAAAAAATTCCATACTACCTCATGAAGCATTTCCTGGCTGCTCCCCTGCCACCTGTCTTTGAGCACATTTTTCACTTTTAGACTTCATTTTCCCATTTGGTGCTTCCAGAGCTCTGCAGCTCTTGGAGGCCAGGCCACACTGTACCTCTTCTCAGCCCCACAACTCCTAACATAGGGACCTACACACTTCCTACTGGTCTGTAAAATATTTCATATTTAAAATAGCCAAGAAACTCTTAGTTTAAACTGTCCTTGCCCTTGCCCCATTGTTAAAAAACAAAAATCACCAAGTATATTTTAAAACTCTTATTGACTTTATTCAGTGATTCACGTATCAGTCAGCATTCAATCTAGCAGATATGAAGGGCTTCAGGTACCTGTGCAAAATGAAAGACTTTTATAAGCAGACAGGAACAAGACAAGAAAGTTATACTGGGCAAAAAGTGGGTTGATTATTATTTACAAGGTCACTTTTCTTCAGGGGATGGTGGGAAGTCCATCAGGCAGGTTGCCTCACTCCTGCTGGTCAGGTGAGTCCTAATTGGTTTAAGATTCCACTTCTGGCAGAGATGAAAATGTAATTAAGTCTCAGTTTGATGACAGGGGGCTTAACATGAGCCATTTTACATGGGGCCTGCTGCCTTGTTCCCAACACCACCAAAGAAAAAGGTGAAATTATATTTATTTTGTTTATATTTTCTTTTGTTTTTTCTTCTTACTGTACAGACATGTGTTCACCATAAAAAAAATATAGACTAGCAGAGAAAACAAAATATTCAGTATTTTGTTATTTATCTTAATTATTCAAAGAGGTCTTTGATTGTAAGACCAACCATTAACTTAATATTAGCTTTAATAGAGAGGGGGAGCCCTGGCTGGTGGCTCAGTGGCTAGGCACCAGCCTGCAAACCCAAAGGTCACTGGTTCAATTCCCAGTCAGGGCATATGACCAGGTTGCAAACCAGGTCTCCAGCCAGGTCCATAGCTGGAGGCATGTGAAAGGCAACCATACATTGATGTTTCTCTCCTCTTTGCCTTCCTCTCTTCCCCTCTCTCTGAATATAGTAAATAAAATATTTTTTAATGTTTTTAACAAAAGAGGGAAAACAGTCCCTCTATGTAGCACATTGTTGTATTTTAAGATGAATCCCAAAATAATAAATTATGAAAGAAATATAAATAATAATTAAGGAATATATATATATATATATATATATATATATATATATATATGCCAATCCAGGCACATATGGGTGGCAACCAATTGATGCTTTTCTCTCACATTTATGTTTCTCTCTTCCTACTTCTCTCTCTAAAAAAGCAATGAAAAATGTCCTCAGTAAAGACTTAAAAAAATAATAGCTAAAACTTACTGAATGATCACTATACCCAGGAACTACAGTATATATTAGCTCACTTTACTCTTACAACTACCTTGTAAATATTACTAGTATTATTATTTCTGTTTTCGAGTAAGAAAACAGGTTTAAAACGGTGTTATCCACTATAGAAGTTGCAACCAAGTTAAAGATATGGTCTGGCCTTAGCTGGTGTGGCTCAGGTAGTTGAAGCATTGTCCTGTAACTGAGAGGTTACCAGTTTGATTCCTGGTGAGGGCATATACCTAGGTTGAGGCTTCATCCCCTGTCTGAGCACTTAGGATTCTAGTCAGGGTGCAAATGGGAGGCAACCAACGAACAGTGTGGTTTGAATGGCCTACGCATATGCTACATGGTGTATAATGATCCTGTAGGAATAGTACTTGACTACCTAGAACATACTTGGGGTACAATTTACTTAGAAAAAGTTATGGAGCCTAAAAGAAGTAAAAAATTACAAAAGGCCAAGACAGGTGGGAAAAGATGTGAACAATATGGACTTGGAAATAAGTAGGATTTGTTCTGCCAGGTGAAGGGTGTGTCCTGTGAATACAAGACGGTGTGCTAAAGGCGTGCGTTGGGAAGCAGTAGCAGTTGCAATGACAACCATTGGGGACAATGGCTACTTTTCTTTATTCTTTCTGAGACATTTCTAAAAACTAACACTTTGTAAGAGGAAATAAAGAGGTCTCCTGCTCCCCAAATTGAAAAAGAAAAACAACCTTCTCTGTAAATAATCTGAGCTAGTGTGTATTTGAATTCTAAATTGAAAATAAAATGAAGCTCTAAGTTAGATAGGTAATAGTAGCTGGCATTGGAGTGCATACCGTGTGTGCATGTGTGCACACACACACGCAATGTGACTGCACGGCTGCTTGTAAGGAGTGCTCCTGGTTTCTATATGAGGACACTGAGGGGCTAAGGAGTAAAGGGACTCAGAGCCAGGGGCTGGGGGAGCTCGGATATGAACCCTGACAGTGCAGGGCCAGCAGTGACAGGCATCTGACTGGAGACTGTTGGGAAAGTCTCCACCATGAAGACAAGATCTCACCTTAAAAATGAGTGAGGGCTTTTTAATTACTCTTCAAAAAAAAAAAAAAAATCTCCTTTTATTTCCGGTGCCTTCTTGAAAACATGGGAAGGGCGTCCACCTCCTTAGTCACACCCCAATAGCTAACACAGTGCTTTGCACACAGCAACTACCTGTAAATATCTACAAAACTGTATTTAATTCAGGCATAGGAACTATTAAGATCCAAAGGAAGGAGCTAGAAGCATCCCTTGTGGCTCAGTCCTGTTCCCTCTGCTGTGCTGACAGGAACAAGTTTGAAATCCATGCCCCATCCTTTGATACACAGCCCAAGGACAGAATGATTTCAAACTTGTTGCAATAAACACTAATATTTCATCATAATGTATCTCTGAGGAGTAAATTCTGTGACTTGGAGGTTTTCATTCACCAAACGCTACGTGTGTTTGGGGCGGCGTGAGGGGTGTGAGTGTGTGGTACGTGTCTGTAGTGTGTGGAGGGGGTAGAGTGTGGGTGGTATATGTACATGTGTGTGCTTGGTTGGGGGACAGGAAAGAGATTGGAGATGCTGAGTGAATTCTAAATGGTGTAAGCTTTCTTCCCATCCAAGTACTAACCAGGCCCGACCCTGCTTAGCTTCCGAGGTCAGACGATCGGGCGCATTCACGGTGGTATGGCTGTAGACTGATGTAAGTTTTCTTTATCAAAAGTGTTGCAATTTTGTTCAGGATCTCTCAGTTATTAGGAAACAATACCATTTTGCTCTCTTTAAATTTAATTTAGTAAACATAAAATACAGGTGAGGGAGAATAGCTTCCTTATTTCAAAACCTCAGCTTCAATTACACTGAATTATGGATCATATATTATGTCTTCTAATCCTTACAGCAAAAGACAGAGGCCAATGAGACTTTAAATCAGATTCAGTAAAGAAACCATACATGTATGCAACATAATGAAAGTGAAGAGATTTTTGAAAGTGTGTGAGACAACTGAAGATGGAAACATCTTATAAACATGTGCAAGTTTGTTGGCACTCAAAATAACCAGCACCAGCAACTATCCAAGAAGGGCAGAGTGAGGACCTTCTAACAAAAACAGAGATGTCAGCAAGTCAGGAGGCTTGGAATTCACAGTGACAAGTTCAACATCATTTAAATAATGAAATTTCTATAGAAGAATTGATAGAGCCTTCCACCACCATTAGTCAGCAGCAGTCGCCAAGCCTTAGGTCTGGCTGGGGGCTGGCTCTGGCAGGATCCTAGCACCCTGCCCTGAGCTGCTTCTACTTTTGTGCACAGCACTCATTGTTTCCTGGGCAGCGGCAGCAAACCTCTGCCAGCCTCGGGCAGGAGCAGCTGGTGACATTCCCCAGGCCAGCATGAGCTCAACTGAACCACAAGTCTCTTTTTAAAATTGGTAATCATATTCATAACAAATTAGATCATGTCTCTCACCTGCTCATAACTCTCCTATCAGTTCCAAATCAAATTACAATCTCACCACTATGTAACCTACAGAGCCCTACCTGACCCAGGCCCCATGATGGATTTCATCTTCTCCCTTTCTCCCCGTCCATCTCGAACGCTCTGATCCCACTGCCCTCACCCAGCTGTGCCCAGCGCTGCCCTACCCCAGGGTCTTTTCACTTGTTGGTTATCAGTCAGCTTTCCTCCCCAAGGAAATCATATATCCCACACATATATGTACACACTCACATATGTATCAGTGTTTGTCCCTCCCTAATAGCATGTGAGCTCCAATTAAAGCAGACTCCTTGTTTTGTTCATTCATATGTCCCCAGGACCTACAAAGATGAGTGGCACAGACAAGGTTCTAAATAAGTGTTTGTTGAAAATGAAGGCTTAAATTCTTTACAGCTTTTTCACTGATGTACCATTATCCATCAAAAGCAGTCTTACAAGGATCCAAGTCAACTGCTCCCCTGCCCATAAGTTAAACCTCATTTCAAAAGTTTGCACTAAAAAAGTGGGAGCTGGGAAGTAGACTGTCTGGACTTGGGTCCCAGCTCTGCCACATTCAACGTGCCCAGGTGAGAGATCACCTTCCCAGAGCCTCGTCTTTAAAGAGAAGGTAATAACAAGAACCTCTTTAGGCTTGTAAGGACTCAGCAAGGCAGTAGAAACATTGATAGCTACCATTCACCGAGGAGCATACATCATGTGCCATAAAGTATGCTTCGCATTTGCCTTGCTTCATGCTGTCCTGTCTTCACAACGACCATATGATGTGGGCACTGTTATTATTCCCAGTTACAGAGGAGGTAGCAAAGGAAAATCCAGAAAAATATCCTAGCTAAGGAGGTATAGAAGCTAAATTAGCTTACTGCTGCTGCTGCAATGAATTACCCCAACCTGTTGTCTAAAAAAGACACAAATTAATCTTACAGTTCTGGAGGGCAGGAGTCTGAAATGGTGTCCCTGGGCTAACGTTGGTGTTGGCAGGGCTGGGTCCTTCAGGAAAGAATTGGCTTTTGGCTTTTTCAAACAGCTTCCAGAGGCCTCCTACATGCTTTGGTTCATGCTTTTGGCTCTTTTCTCCAGCTTCTAAACCAGAGTTAACATCTTCAAATCCCTGCCTCTGGCTCTCCTGCCTCTTCTTTCCCTTATAAGGAGGAGGCTTGTGATTCTGTGACGCCCACCCAGGTGATCCAGGGTAACCTCCCTAATCAAGACCCATAGTTTAATCATCTGCAAAATCCTCTCACAAATTCTGAAGATGAGGTTGTGAACAGTTTTGGACAGCCATTGTTCTGCCTCCCCGTTACCAAGAAGCAGACATGGGCTTAGCCCAGTTATTTTCTCCTGCCCACTGTGCTACTTAGTGCACCATACAGCCTTCTGTGTTTAGTAGATCTCTCCTTCTCGGTTGTAACGACCAGAGAAAGAAAAGCTTGGATCTCAGATTTGGATTTTATGTGACATTAAACAGGATGATTCGTCCCCTTTTGCCCTAAAATGCATAGGATGCCAAAGAGTCACAGTTAACTCTAGAAGTCACTTTATCTTCATGAGCTAAATTTTTAAATATTCGGCTCCTTTTATCCTCACCCAGTATTGACTTCCAAGGAACATAGGCATCCCATAAAAATATATTGCAAAGTGGAAATGAAAGCCCTATTTGGAGGCCTCGCTGCTCATAATGGGGTGGTCCCTGGGGAGAGGGTGCCGGGTGATATCCCAGGGCAGTCCTCGCACCAGGATGCCCCACAAGACTGCCCCATGGTAACACAGGAGGTGGAGAAGAGCCCATTATCACTGGGGAGGCACCAGGACAGGTTGGGTGACTTCACTCAGAGTGCTGCAATGAGATGTCCAGGGCCCAGCAGTGCAGGTGACAGTAATGGGAGGCTGGGGAAATGCCAGCCAGCAGCACGGCAGCCGATGCACCAGGACCAAAGGTACTGGGAACTGAGGCCACATGTCAGCCACAGGAAGCAATGTTCAGCAGGCGTCCAAGTCACAAAGACAGCCTAGGATGTTCCAACCTCTTAGGGGGCAGAAAGGGCCTGAAGGCAGCTCTGGGGCCAGTGAGATTGGGGGAGACTAGAAGGGGTCCACAGCTCAGCAAGACCCCTGACTCCCAAATCTGTGGCAATTGAACTATGTCAGACCTCATCTTAAATGGCAACAGCTTACCTCTATATATGCACATATATCCACCCTCCCCCAACTTGGATAGAACCACCAGGATAGAAAGCATGTGAAAGGACTCAGCCCCTAGGGACCAGGGGAATCTTTATGTGGCTCCTGGACCAGGCACATGGCATGACCATGAGTTTCAGGGGCAGTTATCAGTTACATTATTCCAGCTCTTTCCTAAATGTCTACCTAATAGTGTTAGAAATTAGGGAATAAATATATGGGCTATACCTTTTTGTGACAAAGTGATAATACAGATTGGGTTCCATAGACAAATTTTCCATTATCTATACATAGGGCAACCGTAGAATTTATGGTCAAAACTGAGGTACTTTGAAAGGCAAAGAGAAAGCTTCCAATGCATACGCTGATCGACCAGTAGAAATGGGCAGGTTTACGTGCCCCTGCTGGCAGAGGGTCCAGTCTCAGGGCCCCAGGCCTCCTTGTTTCACATGCACCAAGGGGCCCTGTGGAGCTGCCGGAGACATAAACATTTAGAGGGATTTTTCAACCCTCACAAGCTTCCTACTACCTTTGACATTTTCATTCCTTTCACAAAGGAAGATTTTAAAAATCCTGAAGTAGTTTCCTATAACATACGTCTAGGATGTAACCCCCTTATACTGGCCACTGTGTTAAAATCAAATGTGTTTCTTTCTTCAAGAGACTATTATTTGAGTTTCAAGCCCTCACCTGGTAGTTCAATTTTCTTTTGTGATATTTCCTAAATTGAGGGGACTTTCTTCTCTGCTGTCACTCCGTAAGAAACCATGAGTTCACAAAAAGCTTTCCTCTGGCCTGAGTCTGGACTAAATGCAAGCTTTTCAAACTAGGGCCCAGTTTCATAGCTCTGCTGGAGCTGAGAAAACCATTTAGTGGATTGAGACGGCATATTTTTAACAATAAAATGCAATAAGCTAGAATATTTTAAAAAATAGAATAAAAGAGAACAGAATGCATTTTACATAGTAAGGAGAATTATTTCATAATATTTTTCCAGCACTACAGGTGAAGCTGCAGGTGAAAATATCCTTTCTGGTATGGGCTATTGTCAGAGATGGAGATCCACTGCTGTGACCAGATTTTCTGGGTTGCTTTTTCCTTCTGCCTGGATCCTCACAGGGCCAGGGCAGCTTAGTCACTCCTGTGCGCCTCTCAGGCACCCCTGTCTCTCTGCAGATGGCCTAGTTTAATCCTTTAGTCTGGAGGCAATGAAATGGTTTCCTACCATTTCGTTAGTTCTGTAGACATGAGTCATTGTGGAAAAAGTAAAAGAAACAAAACAAAACAAAAACCTGGGAGGTTCACCAGAAGGAGAGTCCTGTGAGCAGAGCTCTGAGAAGCTAAAAAGCAACATAGCTAATTATTAGAACTTCACACCTCTTCCATACATCCACCACCCAGCACTGTCTGTGCCCAAGTGTGCAAATGCAGATGCTTGTGTGCACATGTTCTAATTCACCCCTTAAGGTCAAAAAACAGGTGAAACATCTCACAACTGACAGCCTGGCCCCTTCCTCATTATATTAGGGTCTTTGCAGCAACCTCTTCCTGTAATTTGCAGAAGGACTGGGAGTGGTTAACTGGTTACCCCCACATCAAAGGCTGCCTTTTATGACCAATGACTAGGGGAAGGGAGAAGAGGGGACCCTGGTGCCAAGCAGAAGGGAGCCACCCTAGGCAGGATGTCTATAAGGAGTGATAAAGCCAATTGCATAGGTATTTTAATAGACATGCTGTTTCCATTCTTTACCATGTGTTTTTCATTCTGCTGTGGTTATTTTTGACTTGAATAATGGAGCTCTGCTTCTTGGTTAAAGTAACTTAAAAGCAATTGTTTTTCTACATCAAAAATGCATCCTGATGTTTTGGGTGGGGCTGGGATGATGGTAGGAGGCTGAGACAGAAAGCATGGGTGCCTTTCAGGAAGCTGGTTATTTTTCTCTTCCCTCTTCCTTATGGGAGTATAGAACCTAGGTTTCCAAGAACCCAGAGCAACCTGACAAATCCAGATGGTAAAACATTGTGTCCACTGGGGATAGGCACCCCCAATGGGTGATGAAAGGGTATGGACATTATACTGTCAGAAAGGAAGCAGACACTTTTTACCAGGCAGGCAAGATGCAAAGATAAACAAGTCTTCCTGCTCCAGCCCTGTGGTGGACCCATCTGCGTATTCAAGCAAGTACTTCCTCCCTTTGCACCGCAATCTCTTCTCCTCCAAAATGCAGATAATTATATTTGGAAAGGATTATTGTTTATGAAATATACTTCTGAAATCTTCGAGTGGCTTCTAAATTAATGGAAGTTGGGCTACAATTTGCAATCATTCTAAAAGCTGCATTTAGCAGTCCCTACCTCATTCAACACTATTGGCCACTACTTGAAATATTTTAGTCATTGATGTTCCCCTCTCTCCTAGTTCCCCCATCTCTGCCCTATGTGGATGCTTCCTCCTCTTCCTTCCCTCTTAAACTCTAAAGGCTCCTGAACTTGACCTTTGACCTAGTCCTCACAATCCACATCCCCCTTGGGTTACTTACTTCCTCTATTCGGTTTTGTTGTTTTTAAACTATCCTTTGGCTAGTGAATTCTTACAGCCATATCACCAATTCTAACATCCTCCAACTTGTTCATACAAGTTTGGGAAACTTTTCTATTGGGATGGCCTTTTCAAAAACACTTAAGTTTCAGTAGGTCAAAATGGAAATCAGCCTCCACCGCGAACTTTTTTCTATTTTCCTGATGATGGTACCTGTCATTTATCTAAGCCAAAGAAATTATTTGGCTTATCTATCATAATTTCTATTCATTTTATATATTTCAAACTCTTGAAGCTGACATCCTCTCCCCACTACTACTACTGCAGCCTCATTCATAATCTGCCTTCCATCAAGAGATCTAGGGCAGCAGCCTCATGTCGTAGGTTGGGTTTCCCAGGAGTGAGGTCTGGGTTTTATCGAGGAAGTGCCCCAGTAGGCAGGGGGGAAGGGAGGAAGCTCAGCAAGAACTCGGTTTTGAACCAAGTCCCAGTCTCAGCCAGACCCTGCAGGAACCCGACTAAGGAAGGGAGCTGGACTTCCACTATACCTGCCACTGATTGTTCAGGCCACCCCAGGAGAAGAAGTAACACAGCTCCAGGAGCCCAAAGTCAGAACACAGAGATGGCAAAAGAGCACTGGCAGAATCTCCTGTGTTCCTAAATGAGACCCTGGTAGATTGCTATACTTGAGTCAAAGTCATCTACTAAAATCAAAAAACGAGTCAAGTCAATCTCGCACATCCTCCCTTTCAATGACTCCCCATCTCCTACCTGCACTTTGTGGAAAGTGGCCTCCTTCCCCATCTTCACGGGCATCAAAATTAGACAGAAGAAGGGAGTCTGTTAAAATACAACATTCTCTCCTGAAGACTCATGCTGCACACTGGTTCATTAAAGGCTCTGGAAAGTCCTACAGTAAAGAAACCTTTCAATGCATTTAACTTGGGAATTACCAGCCCTATCTTACCATAACCTTGAGTGCTTGCTTGTGTGTGTGTCATGTGTGAGGCACCTCTTATACCCTGCTATTTGCAGACCTGAGTGGGGAGATGCTGGCCTACAGGATAAAGCTCAATAGCATGGCATGTAAGGTTTTCTATGGCTTGGTCCCACCTCCTCTCAGCTTCATGTCTGGCTCTGGTAATGCTGAACTGCATGCAAGACTTGACACAGGCCTTAACATGTCACAAGTGCCTCTGTGTCCCATTCATGCTGTCCAACTGGCCACCTCTTAACACTTCTGTTAAGGCTCAGGCTAGATAATATCTCTTCCAGGAAAAGCCTTCCTAGGACCTTGCATTAGCTAGGGTCCCCTAGAGAAACAGAACCAATGGGGACCGGGGGCTGGGGGGGGGCGGGGTAAGACAGCTTGATTTATTATTAGGAATTGGCTTGTGTGATTATGGAGAGTAAAAAGTCCGGACACCTGCAGGGTAAATCAGCAAGCTAGATACCCAGGAGAGCAAATGTATATTTTGAGTCCAAAAGCAGGAAAAAATAAACAGAACTGATGTTCCAATTTGAAGGTAGTCAGGCTAAGAGTACTCTTTTTTACTCTGGGGAGGGTCTGTGTTCTGTTCTATTTATGCCTGCAATTGATCAGTTGGACCCACCTCATTAGGGAGAGCAATTGCTTTTCTCAGCCTACCGATTCTCATGCCATTCACATCCAGAAATAAATACCCTCACAAAAATACCCCAAATAATTTTTGACTGAATATCTGAACACATAGAATTAGCCATCGCAGACCCTTGGGTTGGGCTAAGTGCTTTCCTTTGCTGCCATCACTTTCTACACATACACTTTGCATGCTTTTTTTTTTTCTTACCATCTTTACCATTTTTTAAGTGTACATTTCAGTAGTGTTAAATATATATGTATATGCACAGGCTGAGCCTAGGACTTGACCTGAAACTATATCCTTGTTTAGCTTTCCTTTCCTATCATAGTTCCCTATTTCCAACACTGTTAGGCAACCTCATGTCTGGCTCTGGTAATGCTGAACTGCATTCAAGACTGCAGAACATTTTCATATTGCAAAACCGAAACGCTCTACCCATCAAACATTAATTCCCTATTTCCTCCTCCCCAAGCCCCTGGCAATCACCATTCCACTTTGTGTTTCTATGAATTTGACTACTCTGAGCACCTCATGGAAGTGGAGTCATAAAGTATTTGTCTTTTTGTGACTGTGTTATTTTACTTTGTATAATGTCATCAGGGTTCATCCTTGTTGTAGCAAGTGTCAGAATTTCCTTCCTTCTTAAGACTTAATTATATTGCACTGTATGTATAGGCCACATTGTGTTCATTCATCCATTGGTGGACATGGGTTGCTTTCACCTCTGGGCTATTGTGGATAATGTTGCTATGTATCTGCAAATGCAAATATTTCTTTGACTCTGCTTTTAATTCTTTTGGATATATGAGTAAATGTACCCAGAGTGGGATATATTTTCCATAGCTGAACCCTGCCCAGATCTTACTGGACTCTCATCTTTACCCATCTGAATCCATCCCTCCCACTTACAGTGGACTTTGATTAAGCTCTGGAAGGGATGGGCTGAGTTTTCTTTATCTTAGTGACATTGTGAGGATGAATCACTTAGCAAATAACAAGTTCCTGACCAATAATTTCTTCCTACCCACCCTTCTTGATCCAATTGCTTTGAGAAGGACATCAGGTCAAAATAGCTCTAAATTTCAGGATCTTTTACAAATCCTTTATTTTAAACATTAGGATGTTGGGATGAGTAGGGAAAGAATTCTAACTCTAACTAGAATAAGAAATAAGGGCTATTAAGTTTAGCTTGAAAAATCTTTTTTTTTAATGTACATTAATTTTTATTTAAAAATTTACTCTAAAAGTGACAGCATTGATCATTGATAATACTCTTTTAGAGTTATAATTTGTTTCTATTTTTAAAAGTTACATTTTAAAACTTTAACTCAAAGATAATACTGGGAAATTGTTAATGTCTTTTAATTGTCTCCAGTTTAAAATATAGTGGGTGTCTGTCTGCCTTAACTTTAGCATCACTTTTATTACCTGAAATAAAAATGAATGCTCCTCATTACCTAAAGTAACAATGGTACTCCGCACATGTGCCCACAGAGGTCCATTTGGAATTCTTTCATGTTGGTTCATATTACTGCTCTCTGCCTTAAATCGCATGAGGATTTGGTTCAGGGCCAAAATGGAGAGCATTTTGTAAGTGATAAAATAAACTTTGAAATCTTAAGATAAAAATCTTTTATGTAAAAGACCCCTATGTCTTCCCTGAGATTTAATAGGTGGTGTGTGGCTTCCTAAAACAACAAAGCACATTTCGATCACAAAACTTTTCAACCGGCTCTCCGCCTCACTGCCGCCACCTGCCTGTGGCCTGTAGCACTGTTCGCTTCTCTCTTAACAGAAGTTGCTCGTTTCCCGGCTCCTCATGCCAGCCTTGCTGCATTTCTTTCCGTGTATATGGACCCCTCTGGTTGCCAACATGATAGAAGCACAAGCTCATACAAGATGTGCATACCACACACTTCCCTCTGGTTGCCTGTGCCAAGAAATCCTCTGGTCTAAGTAAGACTACCTGAAATGTTGGTTTGGACACCACCCACAACTAGCAATGTAATGTATGACACATTTACCAGAAATTAGCAATCAGAATAGACTTCAAAAGCATTGTCCTAATAAACTTGCTGGCAGGTAGCTTACTGACATTCAGAGAACCTCTAGCAAAGGTGCTCAGTTCAAACAGGCTGTGGCTGCTGACCTGAACTCATGCAGACTAACCATCACCTTAACTTTTTCCTCTCCATCTGCCAGGAAACCAGCCTGGCCCCACCAGACATAAAGAAAATAGTTCATTTTGCAGCTGTTTAGGGTAATTTTTCTCATCAGGGCACATGCCTGGTTATTGTCACAACCATGAAAAAAGGCAGGCAGACAAGCCAGGCTTCTAGGAGATGAAGGAGTTGCTAGTAAAACTAGCCTTGGTTTCAGACTTACCAGGTCTTTTTCCAGCTGGCATAGCTGCTTCCTTTTGGGAGAAAAAAGTCAAATCATATGCACAGCCCTCCTCTCCTGCATTCCACCCTCGGTGCAAGCACTGGACAGTGGGTCCTGCCTCTCAAATCATAGCCTCTGCTTTCCACTGTGCCAGGGCATAGATGGTAATCTCTGGATGCCTACCCCAGCCTAATAACGGGGCCAGGATTCCTGGTATTCCTTGCCCTCTGGAATGCCTCTTTGTCCTGGTTAACTCTGCCACAAGCCCTCGTGGTAGGAAGCAGGCAGAAGTCGGCTTGTCCTCCTGACTCTGGCTCTGGCCCTGGGGAAGGCTGGGCCAATATGTGGCTTGTTACTAACGCAGCACATGCTTTTCCCATCTGACCCACACCAGTGGCTCTGGGACTTCAGGGAGGTCAGGGACGAACCTGAGATGGCTCCAGGTTGGATTTTATGTCACTTCTGCCCCTTCTGCCTCTTTTTTCTGGAACCAAGTACCTTGATGGACATTTAAACAACACTATGACTTTATTTACTACCCATCGTATGCAGGTCTTCATCACAGCAGACCAAATGGTTAGTCATCAGCATAATTACAACACAATTAACAATTCTATTAAATAAAACTGAAATGTACCATTAACTTGGGGGCCGACCTACTAAACTGGTAAATGCGCTCTATATTTCCCCTCCTTCGTTGGCTTGCTGGGCTATGATATCATGGCCTCTCTTGAAGTGGCTGAAGCTAAGTGGGAGAGTTTTGGTGTAATTTCAGTTTTTTCCTCTAAAACCATTCCTGGCCTCTAGGTGAATAGGATCCAGCATCTTATAAATTAACTAGTTAAATACCACCTCCTTGAGTATTTCCCAGATGGAAACTTCCTTTTCCTTCCTCTCACCATGTTACACTTTCCCATTTTTCAGACAGATGGTCTCCTCTTGTTCTCTCTGGGACATTCTTCATAGTGGGCCTCTCAGGCTCCTTCTCTATGTCACAAATCCACCTCTCTTCCTAGAGTTTCAGACAAAAAGGGGAAGAAATAAATTTTCCAAGATTGAGTCTAAATCCACACCCATCTCATCTTTCTATACAAAATATGCCACCATATCAGCAGTCAAAAGAAAAAAAAAGGAAGAAAAGATTTGTGGTAATAGTAGTTAGTGATTAGTGATTGCTCCTCTAAACTCTTCCTTCTATAATCAGGGATGTCAAGACACTGTCCCCTATCTGTTTGTGGGTGCCCCTTGCATATGAGCAGGGAGACCTGTCCGAAACAATAGAATTCTCACTGCAAACCCAGCTGGCTGTGTGAAGGTGTGCTTCTTATAAGCAAATGGGCTGGTTCCAGCCTTGGTTAGGACTTGTCCTAAGATGGCCTGCTGATGGTTAAGTCAACGCTAGGACTACTAGGTTTGGACAGCCCTGCAGCCATCTCTGTGAGTGTGGATGCCAAAAGTCAAAGAAGAACAAGCTTACTGATCGGGCCTACCTTTGGGCATGTTTATACATCAACAGTCTGAGTGAATGAAGGAAATAGACCAGTTTTTCTTTCTGAGTCATTTCACCTTGAAACAGGTACAGTTGGAGGGAAATGAGCCTATGGCCTTTGGTCTGGACTCTCCTCTGCAGGCTGTTTATTAAAAGCAGCTTCAAAGGTGGGGGACCCCTCTTCCAAACAGTTGTTATCACTAAATAGGCAACAGCAAGTAGACCTGCTTCACAAATGGCTCATAACACTGGTTGTGCTCCTATGGAGGAGAGAACCTTTATGAATTTCTATGGGAGATAGGAGTTTTTATTTGTATGTTCCTGTTGGTATAGAAAAACTTCTTAAAAACATTTGACAGAAAATCAAACATGCCCCAAACATTACTTAAAGACACAAACACTGCATTCAGTTGCTAAAAATGAAGACTGTAGACTTCAAGAAAGTCCCTCAATGAGCAGCAATCTTAGTGGCTGAGTAGGGCCCAGGTGGGCTACAATAGCAGGAGCAGGTCAGGAGAAGCAGCCCCACTTCATGAAGACCTAAACTCTTGGAGATAGGAGCATTGTCTCCATGCTGACACCTTTAGCCCCATTTTTAGCTTCTTAACCTCTGATGCCATCTGGAAGGACAGGACCTTCTGCTTTGCTTTAATTCAAGTTGTTTGCAAGCTGGATCTCAGTGCAAAGCCCCGATAGCTGAACTCCCCAAATGGGCAGTGGGTTAGATGTTTTTGGTTCAGGCCTATATGAGCCCTTGTTTGGCTATCCTATATTGGTTTAGGCACTTTTAAAACACTGTAATTGAATTCAGTAAATATTGACCAAGTTGCAAATTGCAGAGAATATAGAGATGAAGGTCTTAATTCTTGCCCAGAAAGGGGTGTGGGGATCACACTCGTTGTAAAGAAGGGAACAATGAGACAGTGTGGAATGACCGAAAATGAGGCTATGGGCAGGTTCCCTGCACAGCCTTTCTAGGCGATACACTTTATCTGTGTTTTAAAGGATAAACAGGAACTTCCCAGACAGAGCAGAGTGAAAAAACATAATCCCAACCCACCCCACCCTCACCCAAAACCCAGGCTGCAAGTGGAGCATATGGGAGCAAAGAGAATGAGTCGAAATCGAAAGGTCTCAAAGACCTCCTAGCTTAAGATCATAGTCCCAGCTTTCTTGACCTGATAACTTTACAACATACTCTTAGAAAAAGAAAACCTCTCAGGCATGTCCTTCATCTGCTTTACATATGATGTGAAAATTCTAGGGACCAGTCAAGTTACAGGGAAATAGACACTCCACACTAAGAGATGGACATGAGAACTGAGCCCATGCCATGTTAAGGCTAGGGAGGTAGGCTACCGTAAGGCCATCTGCAAGATGAAAATATAACTTAAAATTGTTGAAATGAAGGCAAAAGAGAAAAGAAAGAAGAAGGAAAAGACATCTCAAATTTAAGAACACCTAGATGAACGTGTTTAGGTCTCCAAGGGTCATTAGCCATTCCATCCCTTTGGGGAGGCTTGTGACTAATCTGGGACTGTTAAAGAGTACTTGCTCACTATCTCTCACTCTGCAGAAATTTCTAAAATTATTGTGCAGTTAGGATGGCCCAGAATTTTAAAACATATGAAGGGGGAAGGGATAGTACTGCTGGTGTATGCTGAGGTCAGTTATTTTAGAAAATCTTCCTCTGTATTTCAACAATTACCATTGTGATGATGTAGAAAGAAGCTTGGCTGTTCCAGAAAGCTCTGTCATGACTCTCAGGCCCAGTGTTAAAGTTCTTTCTGAAATAGGTGGAAGATACCCTTTAACTTGTTTTTCAGAAGAACATAAACAATATGAAATACAGCTTTTCACCTCACACCAATCCACACCATGGTGACAAATCAGCCACAGGAGACATTCTAGAAAATGTTCAAATATTTATTAGCCATAAAAATGTCTTGAGAAAAATTAAATAATTTTGAAATAACCCTTAAAGATAAGAAGAGAGGTGGAACATCCTTCGTTTCACAGGTGAGATGTGAGGACACAAAGGTGAAGGGTGTTTGTTACCGGGGCACACTGCTCCATAGGGGATCCTGGGCCAAACTCATGACCTCTTTCCATTGGCTCTTTCTAGCTAGACCAGTGGTGTTCCTATTAATAAGCCAAATCAAAGTATAATAGTACAAAAGGACTTTGGCAGTAGGGAGAAAGAGTTTGCAATTTTAAAGTTGAAGTATTAACTCATAAAGTTAATTCACTAAGAATATCTGGATTTCAGTGTGGTTTAAAATCAACATTCTGAAAAACAAATGAGGCATGACATTTCTCATTTACAGATGCTGGGAAGAATTGTCAGAGGCCACATGTAAAAGAGCTTCAGGTAATCTTCTCTCCTAATTGGGAAAAAAAAAAAACACTAAAAAAGAATGTGAAAGAAAAAGAGCTTCAGGTATTTTAGGGAAGCAAGCATGGTTCATTCAAAATAAGATTCTCATAGGTTTGTACAGACCTTACTAACACTTCTTTTGACTGAGCAAAAGAACTGAAATCACAAAAAATCTCAAATAAGAAACAAGTTTTTTCTGGGCCCACATTATAAACAGTTTTCATCTGAAACAGTCCAGCATCATTGGCTGACCCACAACTGACCACACCTTTAGTGTGACTGATTTCATTTTATTTGTCATTAAGCTGCCAACGAGAAACTTTCTAAACCAGTTATCAAAGCCACATGGAAACTTGTATCAAATGCTCCAAATAGATTAACCAATAATGGCAAACTCAGATTCATGGGGTTGTGTGTGATTTGGCTCAGAGTCAAACGTATTTTCAGGCTTTAAATATTGGCACTTTGCATCCATTAAATCAGTTTGTGGAAGAAGAGAGTGAAGAAATGAGATATAAAAACTTTGCATCTTAAGGAAAAGCCAAGCATTTTACCCCCTAACCAGGGCATGGCAAAGGGCGACAGGAAGGAAAAGAATCTGCCTTTGCAGAGGGCTAAACTTTTCCTCAAAGTCTAAAGAGCAAGAGACCAATGTCTGGGTCCTAGTAGAATGTAGCTGTAACCAGACCAAGGTTGTTGGCACAGGTAGGTGACCATCCTGCCTGCAGAGTCATCTTCCATACAGGTTTTCCTGCTTTGTTGGGGAAGGTAGTGCTTTTGGAAAAGTGAGTCCAAGCATCAGCCACCTCACTAAGGCCTGGTGCTGTGTCCTAGGAAAGCTCCCAAAGACCTGCCTCCTGACCTCACTCCCCTGCAGGAAGTGTGGGGAGAAATCACCCTTTGACCACAAGCTTTTATGATCTGAAACACTTACTCACCCTCCAACCATCTGAGATAATTAAGAATGATTACCTCTGAATCAAGGGAAAATCATCCACTAGTTTCCTGCTCAGGGTTTGAGTGGGTAGAACTACCTGTGAGAGATCCCTTCTTCAATGGAGTAAAAGTGCTCTAAAAATCTTCATTGAAGTGGTCAGTTAGGGTATCTAAGGGCTGTCTGACCCCCACCCACCCCCGACACACACATACACACACACCCATGGCCCTGGGTTTTCCTGGGTTTCCCTTTCTTCCTGGTGATGGTCTCCTAGAGCCAGTGCTGTGGGTCTTGGCCTACCAACCTCCCTGGTCCACCCACCCACCCACCACCTGGTCAGCAGTCCTTGGCCATTCCTGAAAGCTCTGCCTTCCTCTGGGGCCTCTCCAGAGAGAATTAAGTTTCAGCATTTAGATCATTGAGACACAGGCTGAAACTTTTTGTCTTGTAAATTTTCTATCTGACAGAGGAAGTAATACTGGCTATTGGATTTAGAGTTCTTGAGTCTGGTTTATGTTTAGTCTATCTCTGTTTCCATTCCCTCCCTGCAAGGAAAAGGACATCTCCTAGGTTTCAGGTAAATTACTGAGTGCAAAGTTGGAATACCTAGAGGGCATTTTACCCAGAAGCACTGTCAGTCATCACAATTACCTGGAGGGCTTGTTGAAACACAGAGTTGGGCCCAAGAATGTTTACTTCTAATAAGTTTCCCAGCAATCCTGCTGCAGCTGGTCCCGGACCACACTTTGAGAACCACTGGCCTACACCATAAATTCTCTCCTTTCTGTCCTCCCTTCCTAGATATGCCTCTCCCTGAAACCTGCACTGCAAGAGAGGAAGTTAGGGCCATGTTGCCTGGTGGAAGAATTACAGGAGAGCTGAAATAATCAGGGAAACCTAAATAATTCACCAGAGCTGCCACTTAATTTCTTTCCTAGTAAATACATTTCTTAATTTTTTCCCTCCATGAATTAGCCTTTTATAATATCTATAGCAGAGAATTTTTACCTCAAAAAGGTAAACATCACCTAAACCTAATGCTGATGAGAAGTAAGTATGTTTTCTTTTTTAAACAGAAATTTACATCATTGACCTAAAACATTATGTTAGTTTCTGGTGTACAACGTCATGCTTCAATATTTGTATAATTACAAAGTGATCACCATTGTAAATCTAGTTAATATCTATCAACACATATTGTTACAATTTTTTTCTTATGAGAATTTCTCATAAGAAAATTCTCTTACAATTTCTTATGTAAGATCTGTCTTCTTGACAACTTTCAAACATATAATACAGTAGTAACTACAGTCACCATGCTGTGCAGTACATCACCAATACTTCTTTATCTTATAACTGGAAGTTTGTATCTTTTAACCACCTTCAAGTTTCCTTCTTATTGGGGATTCAAGTGTCCTTTACCATCAAATAACTAAGGTCCTACTCTGTGCCAGGCATACTAGTGACTAAGTGGTTTATATACATTATGTGAAAGGATGTTTCCAACAATTTTGCAATGCATATGCTACTAGCTCATTTTACATACGAGCAAACTGAGCATCTCGTGGTTGCCCCAGTCCACAGAGCTAGTCATAGGTAGTATATGTATTCAAATCCAGGCCTGATCCCAGAGATCAAGCCTGGATTCTAACTTCCTTAGATTGTGTTATATTTCATATAACATTCTTCCTGTTATACAGTACTATATATAACCAGTTACAAAATGAGTGACTTGTTGCATTTTTAACAATTCTTCTGCAATTCATCCATTCATTCATTATCTATATTTATTAAGCACATACCATGGTCCATGTACAATTGTTAGGTCTGGGGAATAGAATGGTATACAAGATAGAACTTTTCTAAATACATTTTACCAGAATGTTCTGTGAACATTTCTTTTCAAATAGTTTTTTATTAAAATTATTCAGAAAAGTACATATAGATGTCATTAAACTCAGAATTTCCATCTTCCTCTATTTCTAGCACCTCTTATTAAGTTTCTATAAACTCAGTTTAACATTTGTTTCAAGTTTTTCTTAAAGAAGGTGCATGTGTTATGTTAATTTTTAAAATATTTTTACTTTTGAATGGATAATACATTTATATAACTCAAAATTTAAAAGAAACAAAGGGTAAAATAGTAAAAATTAATCTTGCTTTCACTCAGTACTCCCAGTCCCCAAGTATCCCTCCAGAGGCAACCACATTAAATGTATATATTGTCTTCTTTCCTCCCTTCCTTTGTTTATTGGCATAAATAGTTGTTACTATACACAGTGGTCTCTACTTTTCATTGATATATCTTGAAGATCATGTCAAATCAATCAATGTAGCTACCTCACTTTTTTTAACAGATGCACAAAGAAATAATTTTAAAATGTACCATATTTAACTAGGCCCTGTTGATGAACATAAAACATGTAATTTACTATTACAAATAATTCCATCATGACTCCTCTCATATAAATCAATCTACACATGAACAAGTCAACTTGTACGATAATTTCCTATAAGGGGAGATGCTGGGTTAAGGGAAAATGGAATGTGTATTTATCATTTTTAAGTTGTTCATAAGGGAATTTTCCAAGCCTTACAAAAAGAGCTAGACTAGTATAATGAACCCTGCATACCTGTCACCCAGTTTCAATGTGTGTGTGTGTGTCCCATCCATCCCCAATAACTCGTTATTTTGAAGCAATCCTAAACATAATGTTACTTCATTCATTGGTGAATATTTTGGTATTACTTCTGCAAAGAAAGGACTTTAAAAATGTGTGTAACTTGATTCTCACACCTAAAATAAATTAATAATAGTTTAATTTATTAATGCCAAGTTCTTTCATGAGATTTTTTTTTTGAAAATTTATTTTTTTAAACAGCGTATTCTTTGATACAGAACCTAACTTAGGCCCACCCATTCATTGCAGCTGGTTAAGTCTTTTTAATTTTTTTGGTTTCCTCCACCATCTCTCTCCTGCTTTCTTTGATTATTGTAGAAACTGGATAAATTGGCTTCCATAGCCTGGATTTTGTTAATTACATCCTCACAGGTTCATTTAATATATTTTTCTATCCTTTAACTTAAAGGTGAAAAGCAAAATTGCAGAATTTCTCAAAACAATAATGAAAGAAAATACAATCATATTAGAATCTGTATGGCACAGTTAAAGCAGTTATTAGAAGACTTACAGAACTAAATAACTATAGTCATAAAGAATAAAATGAAAACAAGTGAATTGAAAACACAACTGAGAAAACTAAATAAAGCTAGCCAAAAGAAAATATTTCGATAATTTTTAAACTTGTTTAGACTCATTATTTGAAAATTGGATCATTTTGTATTTTTCAATATACAGACAACAACTAATCTTGATACCGTCAGAGAGAAAGGCTTTTCTACACACACCTTGTTCTTAATTTTGAGACACTGGCCTGCCTTGACTGCCAGTGAGAAGCTATGGGGTTCAGGAAAGGAAAGGGGGAGGAAAGGCTTGATTCTCCACACCAGGGTAGGTCTGGCTTTATGGCTTAGCCCTCTGGAGGGCACTGGAGTGACTCACTGGGGTGAGGGGTATTTCATGTCCTGTGAGATCCTTGCATGCTTTTATCATCTGATAGACTCTAGTCATATCTCAACTGGCATAACGATTGCCCCCAAATTGTGAGCACAACTGTCTGATGTGATCCTCAGCAGGAAATAAATTGCTTGCCTCAAAAAGGGGTAAGGATCAAATAGGATACCCCAGAGGGTGAGTCCTCAGTAAGTGGGAGCTAATATGGCTTTCAAGTTCTGTGATTACATGGAGCCCATCCCCGAGTCTCTGAAATACCTCTAGCCATTGAGTGTCAAGCGTGAGAGAACAATCAAGTAGTTTTTCCTTCTGTGAGGCCCAGTTAATGTTAAACATAATCTGTCTGCTCACAGTATTTCTACTATACCTTCGCTGTCCATCAGGCTCACCTTCCATCTGTGCCTGCACACAGAAGCTGGTCCCATACTTAAAAGCAAACATTTCTTTCTAGATGCTCCCTTTCCCAGCCATGAGGCCAGGCCTGCGCCCTCTCTCCAGCCACTGGGGCACGATGAGACGGTGGGTGCGAAACGGAGAGGGCCCGGGTTTTTTGAGTGTGGGGGGCAGGCCCTCCACCTCAGTTTCGTTTACCTCGCCCAGAGAGGGCAGCCTAATGTTTAAAGGGTCCCTGCGCCCCTTGAGTGCTGGGGATTGGACCTTCTCTGATCCCCTCTCTAGCGAAACAAAGAACGTGGCATTATCCATTCGTTTGGGCCACCAGCTGGGTTTAGTTCAAGACAGGGGTCTGCAGGCTAAGACCATAAAAAGCCCACTGTGTAAATACATCTCAGGCGCATCCCGCCACCCTCGAAAGACCAGATTAAGTGGCTCCGGGCCATCCCTCCCACCTCTCGCCGCGCCTTCTCCGGATTTCGGGAACGCGGCAGATTCCTGCCACTCTGCTCCGCGAGTTCTTAGGTCGCCGCAGGGGCGTCCCGGAACCCCTGCCCCAAACTCGACCCAGTGAGCCAACGACGGGGAAAAAGCCTCGGGTCACCCAGTGAGCTATAGACCCCGAGGGAACGAAGTAAAGCCCAAAGCTAACAAAGAGTCGGAGCCCGTGCGCGCCACAGTCCCGAGCCGCCGCTGCGCGGCGACCAGGAGGGCGAGAGCACTGGCCCCGGCGCCCCGGCGCCCCCGCACCCGTGGCCAGCGCGCAGAGCCCGCGCCGCCGGCGTCTCGTAGGCGTGCGTCTTTCTCCTTATATGGTCATATGACACACGGGGTTCGCCGGGGCGGGAGGCCGAGCTTCACTCGGCAGGCTGCGGAGCCGCATCCTGGAGCAGCTGCCGCAGCTGCCGCCACCACCACCCGGCACCTCCCTCCCGCCCTGTCCCGAGCGCCAGCCAGCCGCGCGGTGAGTGCCACGGTCCGGGCAGCCGGGAGGGAGGTGGGCTCCGCTCGCATAGCTTTGGGATAGGGAAGCCAAGCTGTGGGAGAGACCGGGAAAGAGAGGTGCCAAGCCCTGGGAGAGACCCCGGGATAGGGGAGCCGAGCTGTTGGGGGAGATCTGGGGGCAAGGGGGCCTCGAACTGGGGGAGATCAGGGGAAGGGAGCCCAGCGGTGGAGGAGACCTGGCTTCAGGGGAGCCCAGCGGTGAAAGAGATTCGGGGGAAAGGAAGCTGAACGATGTTGATGGGCCGCGGGGAGTACTGTAGGCCAGAGGGACCCCCGCGCCATCCTCAGGGGGAGGACCGAAGTCCCCCGCAGCCCAGATGGCTCACCGCTGGGTGGCGAGCAGGGGCTGTGTCACCCACGGGCGAGCCCTGGGCAGAGGCTAGCCGTGGGTCCCAGCGTAGGGAGGTGATCGCCCCCCAACCCTGAAGGTCTTGACCCCCATCTGGCCCCCATCTGTCTGTGCAGTGGGTCCGAACCTTTCCTTTTGGTAGAAACAAGTGGCGCTTGCTCTGTGGCCTCCCGCATTAACTAGTGCGGAAATTTAAAAACTAGACCACCGAATTTAACAAAATAGGCTATTTTAAACGAAAAAAACACTTCTCATCTTAAGTTGCACTGTTTGATATCTCAGCATACCTGACAGAGATTGTTAAATATTGTTTCTCATTTTAAATGAAGAACAATCATTTACTTTCAAATCCCAACTTGGTTTCCATCCCAAGGCGTGGAGCCCAGGTTAAATGAAAGGCACACAGCTGCCTTCCGTGGCTGCACTCCCTTGCATTTACCTTAACACATGAATCACCGTTTGGGCTTATAATCAGGAACAACAAGGCCAGGTCCTTTTTGCACTGCTGGCCTTGCCTCTCCTTAGCTGTGTTTTGCAGTAATGTGTTAGAGGCAGGACTTTGCTATCCTGAAGGGGATTTAGACCAAAAACATTTGAGGCAAGTCATAGAAGTACACAGATCTCTGTTTGAACGATTAAACTTTCATAAAACCAAACTTAGTGAAAAACATTACATTGTGCATTTATATAAAAATTTTTTACTGTGTTTTCCAGATTTAGCTCACCCTGAGTTTTTAAGAGTTATCAATTGGGTTTCTACAGTGTTTTATTTTAGTCTGTCGAGCTTTAAAATGCTTTCACTCATCGCTTCTCCGCCTTTTGGCTAAGATCATGTGTAAAATGCTTTCACTCAGAAGCATGTTGATATGAGCTAAGTTGGTTTACTGGGAACTGGACACTGTTCTAGGCACTCATGTTCACAATCTCATTTAATACTCACAGATATGCCGGAAGGCAGGTGTGGTGGGCTAGTGAGTGTGCATACAGTAGGCTGCCCAAGTTTATGCCCCAGTCCCTCACTCACGAGCTGTGCAGCCTTAGCTAAATCATTGAATCTCTTCATAACACAGTTTCCAGTTATAACGATAGTATCTTTCTTACAAGATTGTTTTTAACCTGAACATCTTATGCATATACACTTGATATTGGCCTAATTTTTACAGATAAACTGAAGCACAGAAACTTTTAAAAGTTTCTTTTTTTAAAAATTAACTTTTTTAAAATTTAATTTAAAATTGTTGTTGTATTACATTTACCCCATTTCCCTCTCCTTGCTTTCCCCTGCCCTCCCTCCCCATCCCACCTCCACAGTTAGTTCCACTTGTCCATGTCCATGGGTCATCCATGCTAGTTCCTTGACTAAACTGCTCCCCTTCTTTGCCTTCTTCTCCCCCTCCCCCTCTCCTCTGCACATTGAAGTTCTGTTCCTTCTATTCATATCTCTGATTCTGGTTTGCTTGTTTGTTTTGTTCATTAGTCTCCAGTAATGGGTGAGATCATATGGTATTTGTCTTTCACTGACTGGCTTATTTCACTTAGCATAATACTCTCCAGTTTCATCCATGTTGTGGCAAAAAGTAGGAGTTTCTTCTTTCTTTCTGTTGTGTAGTGTTCCATTGTGTAAATGTACCAACGTTTTTTGATCCAGTCATCCACTGATGAGCACTTAGGCTGTTTCCAGCACTTGGCTATTGTAAATAGCCCTGCTATGAACATAGGGGTACATAGGGTCTTCTGAATTGGTGTTATAGGGTTCTTAGGGTATAATCCTAGCAGTGAAATCTAGCTGGATCAAAAGGCAGTTCCATTTTTAGTTTTTTGAGGAAATTCCAGTTTTCCATAGTGGCTGCACCGGTTTGCATTCCCACCAACAGTGCATCAGGATTCCCTTTTCTCCACGTCCTCGCCAGCACTTGTTTGTTGGTGCCAGGTGGTATCTCATTGTGGTTTTAATTTGCATCTCTCTGATGGCTGGTGATGTTGAGCATTCTTTCATTAAAGTAACCTTTGCTGAAGATTTTCCTGCCTTTAAACGGTGGTCCTGAAATCTGGCCCCAGAGAGCTTAACTCCAGAGCCTGAGTTCTAACCACTAAACTCTTGAGGGCACACTGGAATATTTCATTGCCTACTTTGACCCTCGATTGCTTGTTAGGTCACGTCCAATATTGAAAGAAATCTAACTTGCAAACTAAAAGACCCATTAGGATATTGAATAAAACTAGATGAGGCCTGAGTTTTATTCCTGCTGGCAGCAAGGTTCGGTTGCCCAGACTCTGAGACTCAGGTTGCCTCATTTGTGAGAGAGGAGTGCTGGAGTAGGAAAGTTTTTCTCTGACCCAGATGCCATGAGATGCAAAGTTCCTTGTGCTTGGGTGAACAGAAAAGATATTGGATACTTCCTGTGTAGCTTTATTCTGAGAATTTCACAAAGGCTATTTATTGTTTGGAGTTACACTGAGAGGCCACTTCCTCAAGATGACCACCGTGAACAAAATAATACGTGGCATCTTTTCAAGTGGCCAAGAGCTTGCTTTTCAGGAGACCAAGGTGGCAATGTGATTTTGGTGTAAGTCCAGTGAATGGGCTCTGTTGTTCTAAGTTATGCATTTGGACTTTAGCCCCTGCGATGGTTAATTTTATGTCAACTTAATTGGGCTACAGATTGCCCAGACGTAAATGTTAATTCTGTGTGTGTCTGTGATAGTGTTTCTACAGCTAATTAACATTTGAATCAATAGACTGAGTAAAGCAAATTGCCCTTGTCAGTGTGGGTGGGCCTCATGCAATCAGTTGAAGACCTGAATATAATATTAAAGCTGACCAAGAGGGAACTCTCCCTGACTGACTGCCTGGCTGGGACCGAAACATCAGCTCTTCTTGAGCCTGCTGGCTTTTGGAACTAGAACTTCCTGGGTGTTAGGCTTTCAGACTCGTGTATGTTCATTCTCCTACTGATTGTTTCTCAGTCTCACTTTTGTAAGATTCCTTCACACCTTTGCTACTGGTGGTCTTGATTTTCCTCTTGCTATAAATATGGTTGTCCTCTTGGAGATCTAACGAGAGGTTTGGGGCAGCGTTTTTTCTCTCCGCCATGAGTCCATTTCTTCTGGGTCGTTCTCACACCTGGCCTGAACTTGGATATCACGTGCTGTCACACTCATCCTCAGCCTTTCATAATCCATACACTTACTGCCCTGACTTAGTTGGTGACTTAAAGATCTCCTTTAGGCTTATGGTGCCAAATGAGGCAAGTGATATCTGTGCCCATAAAAGGAGCCACTGCCCTGTTCCGGTGAGTTAATAAAATACATGTCATAGGACATCCTTGATGTCTGTAAATATTTAGGTTTTTGGTCAGAAAGAAAATAGATCTATCTATACCTGGTGACATAGCTTTTGGAACAAATAAGGCTTAGCCATTCCATGCACAGAGTGGCAGAGTGGAGCATGAGAAACAGGCTGCCTTTGGGAGATTGGAGGAGACTGTGAGAGAGTGTGAACACATAAATAACTTGCTGCCATGTTTTCAGGAAGGCCATGGTAGAGCTTTTATCGGGGAGTCTCCCCATTCACCCCCCAACACTGAGATGATTTATGAACCAGAGGCAGCCCGCTTTCTAGCCTGCATGATTATGCTCATCTAACATCAGCTGAACTGACATATTTTGAGATTAAATTATAAGATAGTATTTTACAGGTGATTTAAATTCTTTGGGGTTAGAACTGGACTAGAACTCTTTCAGAAATTATACATCTTATCTCAGTCTCACAGTACCTAAGACAGTAAATGGAAAATAGTGGTTACATCATATATCCTTATTGATGAAAAGTTAAAAGTTTGTAGGACATCTAAACAAGTTTAACTGCTCCTGCATTTGTGGACTTAATGTCAGAAACTTGACATTAGTTATTTCCCCATTTCTGATCATTATTCTATGTTCAAAGTTTATTTGGAAGATAGCAGCTTATCTTATTCAATCATTGCCTCTTGAATAAAGAAAAGCAAAACATTTCTTCATCAGAGACAAACCAAGGTTTTTTTTAAAGTTGACAGTTTGCATACCAAATGTAATACATCCCTGACCCCTACTCATAAATGTACTTAGTAAAGGTTCATTCAGTTGATCCATAAATATATCATGTTGTTGTAGGCATAGTCAATCTTATATTTCACCAGTAATCTAAGAATCAATTTCAAGAGAATTCTAGGTATATTGTTATATATATTTTAATTGCAGCATCTCTCTCAAACTGGACCCCCTCTCTCTTTCACCATAATTTTTACTTAAAAGAAAGAGTTCAGCTAGACTTATGAAGAGTGCTGGGGGTGAGTCTCTGTGCTTTATGGGCACATCATGTCTGTAGGTGGCCCAGGGCCGTAAACAGATGCCAGGAGCCTGTGTCAGGTGGCTGAGCATCTTATTAGCAGACATGCTGGGCAGTGTCTCCTCACTGGCGTTTGCTTCTTGACATGACCAGACCTCATGCTGGATTGTGCAGCTATGTTTTCATAAGGATTTAGAGTCCAAACTCAATGAGAAAGTTCTCCCTGTGGAAGCAGCATTTATCTGGGAGATAGAAAGAAGCCAGTGATGAAGAAGAAAGAATGAAGCTCAGATCTACTACATTAGAAAGGTCAATGGCATCAGATTCCAAACCACATTACATTGGTTTGCTGTGCAAAGTGGATTATTCTCAAAAGACATTCCTTGCTTTCATTCTTGATTTTTGCTCACATGTTTGTCCTCTAGGACATTTGTATTCATTCATCCGTTTGTTCATTCGTTCTGCGAGTATCTATGAAGCCCCTGGCCCTGTGCCTGTCCCCTGATGGTAAGGCCACATGATACCTAATGCCCATCTTCAAAGCACTTATGTTTTGGACACAGGCAGTCACACAGTGTCATGTGGTGTCATAAAAGCATTGTATTTTTAAATACATGTCTAAAAAGACCCCACATGTAACGGACTGATTTTCTTAATTCTCTAAAAAGCTCTGGTTGATTGTTGATAAGCGATGGAATTTCCTAACTGGGTCCCTGGAGGCATAAGATGGCCATGGCTTTGGCAGGCCTGACTTTCTGAAGCTTCTTGTGTTGGGGAATATTCACAGGCTTCTCTTTACGAATCGACTGTTAAAGGAGTCTCCTAAATCATAGCTGATCTAGAAAAACACTTGAGTTTGGAGTGGGGATGGGTGGAAATGACACCTTTGGGGTTAGAGTAAAGTAGGTAGCTGAAGAAAAAGAGCGTTGGAAAGAAGGCTTAACTGTCTTCTGTGGTGGACCTGATCATGGTGGACCAAGGTGGCCAAAACAGGCCTTTGTGTGGGAAGGATGGGGCAAGCTCCTGAAGTCCACCATGCTGGCCCCCTCCTTTGATTCTCAAGAAATCTTTCTGTTAAAAAAAATAATGGACAAGCATCCTGGCTCTCAGTGTCCTTGTATCTCATTCTTCATCTTCTTATCACCTCTGTTTCCCTGTCTTCTTACGTTCCCTTTCCCTTCTTCATGTTTCTCTTCTCTCTTTCTAGCTCTCACACTATCCATCTCAAACTTTGTTTTACAGTTTTTAAATCAGAGAACACAAAAATGACTCACATTTAAAATCTGTAGGCTTTTAAATAGTAATTATTTCTCAGGAGGTGAGCTTGGTGCATCTTTACCCCATTGCTTTCTGAACCTTTATTCTTGAATGTGACCTAATGCTGGGCTGCCAGACACTGGAATTAGGGAGCTCTCTAATTAGGGAGCAGTACCTTGTCCAATGCAGCTAGTTTGGCCTGGAGTCAGGCGTGTTCCCTAAGATGCAACTTTTTCAAATATCCCAGTTGTTCAATGCCCGAGGCAGAATGACATCAGAGGATAATTTAACCCTGGTAAGGGATGAGAACTCCTGGACACTGTAATTTGGATTTGACTCAGTGAACTAGCAAGTCAGCAGTCACAACTTATATTTGGGTGGCTTCTTGCATGTTGTTGCTTATTCTGTCAGTGTTTCTGTGCCCCAAGTCATGGCCAGGAATGACAGACATGTAACCTGCCAGGAGGAGGCCAAGGTTCACAGAGGTCAGTGATTATACACAACGAGCTTATAACGGCCCCTTCAGAACCAAGGTGTCTGATTTTTATCTGAAGAAACAGTTTGAAAGTGGACTCTGACACCTAAAAACATTTTGAAAGAGTTATTGCCCCTCAGCCTGTCTCCACCCACCCTGCGTAGCAATATCGGGCTTCAGCCCAGTGAACTTTCAGCGGGGCCTTCCTGTGCCCCTCCACGCTCACTGCAGGCTCTCAGGAGCTGACTGCTAAAATCTGTTGCCTGCACATGTGTTCGTGATCAAGGCTACAGACTCCTCTCCTGGGCTTTTGACTATCTTTTCAGCTTCATCATTGCTATTTTTGAACTAATCCCACTTCCGTCTTCTTGGGGTGTCTATGTACTCTGCCCTGTTTCTTATCTCCATGCCCCTCTTGCTAGCACTGTCTCTTGGCCTGCAGTATCAGCTGGCTAACCTTGCCAACACAGGGAATGTCTCCTGCGAGGAGCCCGCCCTGCCCTCACAGGAGAGGTGGCTCAGGGCTCCTCCCCTGGGTGCCAATGTGTGTCTTTCTCCATCACTGTCCTGAGCAGGGAGACTTATTTCTGATATGTATCTATTTTCCTCACTAGACTACAGGTTCTTTCAGGAAGAGCCTGTATCTTAGAAAGTGCTGTTTTCAGTACTTTGCATAATTTCTGACACCCAGTTCCAGCTCAATGGATACTTATTGAATAAATGAATAATCAAGTGCTTTATGAGATTTAAAAATGGAAAGTTACTCTGGCCAGGTAACTCAGTTGGTTAGTTGCCCTCCTGATGTGCCAGGGTTGCAGGTTTGATGTTCCACCCCCCATCAGGGCATATACAAGAATGAACCAATAAATCCTAAATAAGTGGAGTAACAAATCTCTCTCCCTCTCTCTCTCTCTCTCTCTCTCTCTCAAATCAATCAATAAAAATTTTTTTTAAATGGAAATGGAAAGTTACAGGGGGCTTTTAATGTAGGGTTGTAGATAAACTTTTCTCATCAACAAGAAGCTTAAAATTTATAGTGTAACTTCAAATACGCAAAACAAACAAACAAACAAAAAAAACCCAACATTTGATTTGGTCATTTAATTAAGGGAGAACTGGTTTTAAACACTTTGTGACTGAAGGGGAGCTCTTAGTTTTCTCATTAGCTTATGGGCTACTTACTTTTGACTCTCAGGGTTTCTGCTTTGTAGAATTGACTGAATCTGTAAGAGGACCTTCTCAGAGAAAGTGTATCCTGCCCTGTTCCTAATTAACGATGGATACTCAACTTACACCTGACCTATTGATTTAAGCAGAAGTGTTCTAATCATTGAAGTCATAGTCACTTCGTACAGAAGATAATGAGCCAGGAGGGAGATCTACCATCATCAGAAAAACACCTGCTGAAAAACCTACTGACAGGGGCCCTGAGCCACCGGGCCAAGTGCCTCATCCCAGGTGAACCTTCTGACTAGGTGGCAGCCTCACTGTTCCTGCCGGGAGTCAGAATCAGTGGTGATGGCATTGTCTCGGGATAGCCTCAGTTACACTTTGAGCAAGCTGGAGCCCCCCTCCTTGTGTCCAGAGTTGACTCCTTCCAATTATTTCTGTCCTGGTCCTGTGCAATCGGAGGTGGTGAGCAAACAGATCCCAGACATATGAACATCATGGCCATTTTCTTGGAGGAAAGAAGAGTCACCCCTTTCACTGGCTTGAGAACAAACATGATTCTCTAGAGAGGTTAGTGTACAGTCAGTCTGGAGACTATATTTCTTTTCCCCAGCAGGGCCTGTGCTTGTCCAAAAACCCAAATGGAACCATCTTATAATTTAGACTAGAAGTTTGTTTTTTTGAATTTAGATGGCTAACTCATGTGAATCCTTGTTTTTCATTAATATTTGGGAAAAATCATGTGAATCCTCTTTTTTCAATAATAACTCTTGGACTCTAGTTTTTCCATTCATAAAGTGAGGTAGTTATCATACATATTCTTGGGGGTTGTTTCCAGATTTTAAAATTCCATTAATATTAAATATTAAAGTAATAAAATGTATTGTTCTGCCTCCTTTCATTGTTTTTATTTCAGATTCTCAAGTCATTATTCTTGTATATGTGTGAACAGAATGGGCCATAAACCTCTGGCTCCACAGATAAATGGCAGCCTTTGTTGGGAAAATATGTATGTTGGAAGGACAGTGTTCAATTGTAATGAAATAAATGATAGTCACTTTCAAGGCCAATAACTGAAGAATTACAGGAAAGCATTGAGTCTTCTGCCAATGTAGCTCCTGCAACCTGCGATGGCATTAGTACAAAGGGTAGTTATATTTTGGGTCTCGGAATAATAACGTGAATGTTTAAGAGCCTCTTTTTGTTATGTTATCACAAGAATGTACAGACAGTATTCTTTTTAACTCCAAGAAAAGATTTAGAAGGCTGGATCTTGTCGCATGTGAGCAGCTGCATTTTTAATACTTTTTGGGGGAAAAACCTATTCTATAAACGTGGAAATACCCAAGTCTGGATGCTTAAATGATATTCATTTCTTTGCTTACAGTTGTTAAAACCTTGTATATACAACTGCACAAAATTAATAAACAGTATCAAATTTGCTATTATTTGCATTATAGAGCATTATTCTGGAATAATGCTTAAATATTTTGAAACGATGAAAGATTAAACCAAGTTGAGTTCAAGCTCATGAAACATTGCCCCGAGTTACACAGTCAGCCAGTCCACATATTTAACAATTTATAAAATTTCTTACTTTTCACAAATTAAATATTGCCACTTGAGAATATATTCCTGAAGAATATCAACTCTGTGTTTTCAATGTCCTAGAAGTGTTTCTCCACACCAGGCATTTCCACAGAAGACTCTTTCTTTCTGGAAGAGCTCTAACATGTATGGGAATGACACATGAGGATGAGGCAAGGTAAACACTGCCTCTTGTCTGCCTCCACCCCTCCCAGTCCGCCCTCTGCTCATGCATACTCTATGCTCATCCCGGAAAAATGCTGTGCAGCTGGCATGGAGACACATTCCTGCTCCCTTTTGAAAGCCTGGAGGTATTGTCTGGAGATACTGCCTGGAGAGGCCAGGGCTTTCCTGCTGTATGCTAATCCCTGTTCTTGGAAGTGGTCTTTCCTATGGCCAGCATTCTGGATGCTCAGGCCGTGGAAGGATCATCTTTTCATCTGGGAAAGATGAGTTGCCTGAGGAATGTAGGGCACTTTTTATTGTGCAAGAGCAGATTTTGCCTCCCATGGCAACGTCAAGGTCAAGGGTTGTGCCACTGCACTTTCTTATTACTATTCAAATTTATGACTCCATAAAAGGGAGCTCATGGAAACCCTTTATAGGAATGAATGTATACATGACAATGGAAATACAGTAAAAAATTTAATTCAATTTAAAAAAAAAGAAAAAGAAAAGACTGAATGTATTGTTTCTATCCCTGACTTTCTAGTTTGGGAAGGGAGAAGGGGGAGATGTAGGCCCTGTGACACATTTGAAACCTGTGCGTGAGGGCTCTGATGCAAGCTCTTGTATCCGAAATGAGGTGGCTTTTTCTGATGCTGTCACCAACATTTGGGACTTTCAAAATTATGTAATGTAGTCAAACAAACACAAAACTGCCCCCAACTAATTTTTTGAAAAAGTGTTGAGGATTATGACCATTGCAAGGGTGAGTTTTGACTGTTCAACCAGAGGAGAGAGCCACCCCTTGGCCAAAGGTGACACTGACATGACAGACAGCAGGACATTTAATGCGTCAGCACGCATGGCATTCACAGTGTGTTCACTGGACATGTACTTTCTCTTTTTGTCAATAGGTTGTTGAAAGACTGGGTGTCAAAATGACTGAGCGTTTTGACTGCCACCATTGCGAAGAATCTCTCTTTGGCAAGAAGTACATCCTGAGGGAGGAGAGCCCATACTGTGTGGCCTGCTTTGAGGCCCTTTATGCCAGCACATGCGAGGAGTGCAGGAAGCCCATCGGCTGCGACTGCAAGGTACCCACACCTTCCCTGAGCAGTGCCCCTAACTCCCGGGCCCTTCTCCCTCCCCAAGAACCACAAGTCTCTCCACGTGGTTATGCTGAAGTTCTGTTCCTCATCACCCGTTGAAATTCCATCTCTTGGTTCTTCAACACTGATGGGCTTGGACCTTCATCTTTCATCTGGGAAAACACTTCATCCATAAGTGTTTTTGACCTGTTCCCTCTGCTTGGTTGGTCTCTGCCTATTCCTGATTCCGTAGCGCTTGCTTTCCCAAGAAGCTTGTGCTCAGCATCCTCAGTACAGTTCTTACATTCTAGTTATTCATGTCCTTATCTCACACCCAGTCCAGCTCCCAGTGCTGCAGCTGCTTGAGGGTGATACTCTCTTGCTCCTGTTTGCTTTGTGCTGACTCAGGAGAAGCAGGTGCTGCTCAATAAATGTTTGATGAACAAGTGAGCCAGAGCTGATTCCAAGATAGATGGCCACGTAAAAGCAGGAAATTCACAGACATTTGAGCGGCTCTTTTCTCGTTAGTGGTAGGTCAGGATTTGTGTTATTTCATTTTCAAGGAGAAAAACTCACACATAGAAATTCCCAGCTTTCCTACTGTGGGTGGCACAGCAGGTTCAAATGGGGCCACCAGTTCTTTGTGCCGACTGGCTGGGGCTGAGTGTTGGGAACCCTGGCCTATGCTTCTCGGCATATCTTTAGTCCACACTGGATACACTGAAGGATGCCCCTGGGAGCCGATCTACATCTAAGTTTGCTTATGTCTTCACCTGCAAGATAGGTGCTGAAACACCTGTAATAAACATTAGGTGATTGTCATCCTAAGAACCCCAGATGGGTACAAAATAGGGTCACTTTGAAATCTCCAAACAAATTCCCAGATAAATGGACTTTAAGGCAATTTATGGCACTTTAGTTTTGGGTTTTTTTGTTTTTTTGTTTTTTGCTTTCATTTCTTTGTCCTCTTGGGATTTTGTCACTCTCCTCCGTTGTTATCAATATCAGTACATAACTATTGACTGGCTAACAATTTTAACATATCTAATGCACTTCCTTACATTACTTTATTTCCTCACATCATTCCTAGGAAAGGCAGTAATCTATGGGATGCACCATCAGTTTCTGTTGCTAGATATTTAGTGACAATTGAAGGATGATTGCTATCTAGTGTGGAAAGAGGCCTTTGTCCTGAGCAGAGACAAAGGCTGTGCAACGTGAGCCCCTAGAGGCCAGACTGGGCTGTGCATCTTTTGGCTTCAGAATGGGAGTAGCATGCCAAGTGTCAAAGAAATGAAAGTCAAAGGCTGTCATATGTAAACTTTCAAAGGTTCAGCAGTCTGGTCACCATGAGCAGAAAGTAGCTAATCTTGCCAGTCTAGAAGTTGAATACGTTTGTATCTCCAGGTATTTCTGAGGATGTCTCTCTGTAGCTAATGGGTGTTCTTAGTCTTTCTTTGTTTATTGACTAGACCAAGCATAGGAGCTCAGGTGCCACACTTCCTGGTTCCAATCCTGCCTCTGTGGCTCACTAGCTGTGTGAACTTGGGCCAATACTTGACCCTTCTGTGCCTATCTTCACATTTCTAAAATGGAGGTAAGACAAAGTTACCTGTTTCTAGGGTTATTATGGTATGTAAATACATAGTGCTGTGTACCATAATTGGCAGCTGATGGTATTGCTATAAACTTTAAACTTCCACTTTCCTTTCAACTACTTCCCTGTTCTTTTCATAACATGTTCCCCAAACAAACCTCTTGGAAGCTTTGCTCTTTCTTTTTACCATTTTTTCATGATAAAACCATCAATTAAAAATGTCCGATCTGAGCCCTAGCTGGTGGGGCTCAGTGGATTGATTGCTGGCTTGCGACTGGTTCAATTCCTAGTCAGGGCACACGTCTGGGCTACAGGCCAGGTCCCCTGTTAGGGGCCTGCAAGAGGCAACCACACATTGATGTTCTCTCCCTTTCTTTCTCCCTCTCTTCCCTTTTCTCTGAGAATAAAGTCTTTAAAAATACCCATCTTGAGAAAGAACTAATAGGCAGAGAAAAAAATTATTTTATAAATGCCTTACCTGAGAAAGAAATAGGTACAAGGTTCATCAATTATTCTGACAAAGAACAACTCTAGTTTAAAGGAAACATTTTGGATATTTGGGGCTAGCCATCCTTGACTGGTGACTAATGTAAAAACAAAACAAAAATCGTTTACCATTTCTCCAATGTGATTTAGTAGAAAGACACTTGAACCTTGTTATCTCTCAGTACATACTTTGTGAGCAAACACAAGAATCCTCCAAATCAACATGGCCAAAATCAACATGACTGCTGCAAAAGCAAGAGTTAATCATGCTGAACTTTTCAACCCAGATTAACGGTTTATTATATGTGGAGTTACGCCATGTGATTTTCTACATTTTAGAAGAAAAAGAGATGTTGACTTGAAGTTAGAGCTTGCCATTTGGTGCTTTTGAATATTTGGAATGGTTTTCCTGACTTTCAGAAATAATTATGTAGTTGACTTTGTAGAGAAAGCAACAGTCGAAAAAAAAGTTCTTTTACTTCAGGAAGTCAAGTCAAAGGCAGGCACTGAAGTGAGCAACTGCACCGACAGATCTGGTGGCCACTCTCTTTTCTTAAAATAGCATAGGCCCCGTGAGCTCACGTAACTCTCCCTCTGAAGGACATGTGTCTGTGCATAATTTTAAAATGTTGGCAAGCCCATGCTCTGGCCAGGTGGCTCAGTTGGTTGGGGTGTTGTCCTGTACACCAAAAAGTTGTGGGTTTTGATACCTGGACAGGGTATGTGCTTTGGTTTTGGTTCGATCCTCAGTTGGGACATGAATGGGAGACAACTGCTTGATGTTTCTCTCTCACAACAATGTCTCTCTTTCTAAAATAAATAATTTTTAAAATCTTCATGTGATTATTAAAAAATAAAATATTAGCCAGCCTGTGGGATTTTGGATAGTCTTGTGAGTATTGACTGCCTTTTAAATGAGATAGATATGACGTCAGGACCTGTTGCTGTAGTTAGATTGCATATGTTTGAATATCACTCAATTATGTTCATTACTTCTATTTAGTTACTCTGAAGAAGTGCTGAGATCTCAAAGGGTAAAAACCAATTTTTTTTTTTTTTTTTTTTTTTGGCC
>PVIW01007864.1:0-67525 GCA_004026585.1 Noctilio leporinus | reverse complement strand
GGTTATTATTGATAGGTACTTATTCATTATCAATCTTTCCCTTTGTACCTGTGTTCCTGTTTGTCTCTCTGTTTCTTCATCTTCTTAAAGCAGACCCTTTAGCATCTCTTGCAATGCTGGTTTGGTGGAGATGTATTCTTTTAGCCTTCTTTTGTCTGGGAAGCTCCTTATTTCACCTTCCATTTTGAATGAGAGCCTTACTGGGTAGAGTATTCTTGGTTGCAGGCCTTTGTTTTTCATTGCTTGAAATTTTTTTTGCCATTCCCTTCTGGTTTGTTGTGCAGAAATCAGCTGATAACCTTATGGGAGCCCCTTGTATGTTACTAGCTATTTCTCTCTTACTGCTTTTAGGCTTCTCTCCTTTCTTTGAAATTTGCCATTTTCATTATGATGTGTCTTGGAGTGGGCCTGTTTGGGTTCATCTTCCTTGGCACCCTCTGTGCTTCCTGAGTTTGCATGACATTTTCTCTCCTCAAGTTAGGAAGTTTTCTGTCATTACTTTTCCAAACAAGTTTTCTATCCCTTGCTCTTCCTCTTCTCCTGGTATCCCTATGATATGGATTTTATTATGTTTCATGTTGTCCTGCAGCTCTCTTAAAACCTCTTCATTCTTTTTCAGTCTTTTTTCATTTTGTTGCACTGCCTGGGAATTTTTTTCTACATTTATCTCCAGCTCACTGATCCAGTCCTCTGCTTTCTCTAGCCTGCTTTTTATTCCTTTTACTATGTTCTTCAATTCAGAAATTGTATTCTTCATTTCTTCCTGGCTCTTATTTCTTTGTTTCTATGTCCTTTTTAATGCTTGTGTAGTTCTCAGTAAGTTGCTTGTAGTTTTCCTGAAATTCTTTGTAGTTCCCCTGGAGTTCTTTATAGTCCCCCTGGAGTTGTTTGTAGTTTTCTTTGAACTTGCTGAGCTCATTGAGCTTCTCTGTCATCATTATTTTGAATTCCATGTCTGAGAGTGTGCTTGCCATTGTTTCATTTTGCACTCTTCCTGGGGATTCCTCCTTTCCATTTGCTGAGGGTTTATTTCTTTGTCTCTTGTTTGTTTGTTTCTGCTTCTTGGATTGGTCTGCTTTGACTTACTGTTTTAGTGGTGTGAGCTAGTTGGTGTAGAGGTGCAATTTTTTTTAACTTCCTGTCTTGGTGACATCAGCTCATGTTCCAGTCTGGGCCTAGTCAGCCAGGTAGAGACTACCAGAGATCCACTGTCTTTGTCTTCTTTAGTTGTTAATCCAATCAGTCTATGATCTGAGGTCAGGTTTAAGCACTGCTGGGTGGGGCTGTGGCTTCCCCTCAGGCTCTAGCCCTTTGGAAAGAGTGGTCTGCTGGCTATATGGGGGATAGCTGGACTCATATGGTGCTCCCTCAGCTCTCCTGCTAAAGCCACTGACCCAGACTCTCCCCAGGCCTCTCTAGTCCACTCAGCCCTTTCTCCGCTGGAGCCCAGGGTAGGTGGTGCCACAGTATTTTCATGTGTGGTCCTTTTAAGAACTCGGTCTCTCTGTCAAGCGACTAAACCTGGTGGCTTTTTGCTTTTCACAGCTGGGTGCTATTTTACTCTCAGCTGTGTTGCTGTAGGCTGGGAAGCCCAGTTGGGGGTTTAGATCCCTCCCTGCTCAGGTGGAGCCCCCAGCTGCTGAGATATTTCTCCCGTGGGAGCCCTGTCAGCCCTCTCACGTCTCTACACTTCCTACTGAGATGGTAAGGAAAATTTAAGCTCCCTCCCCCTCCCCACAAGTTTACCCTGCTACAAGAAATAGGATTGAGGTTGCACACTTCAGCCAGGCACAGCAGGAATGCTTGCGTAACAAAAGACACCTGTAGGCAGTGAATAGAGGTAGGAAGCCAAGAATTCCCTCTCCCCTGCAGAACCAGGATGTGAGGAGTAAGGATCAGTTGTTTGCATGACCTTACCCAGAATATGTTGACTATAAAAGCTGACTACACGCCTTGGTCGGGGCTGTTCACCGGAATCCCTGCGTGGAATGAAGGTGGGCAGCTGCTGGCTAACCCTCTAATAAAGGCTCCCTAAATTCTATCTGGTTGTCCCTGAATGTCATTCTCGCGCTGCACCATAACACCCACCAGTCACGTTGTGATGAATCGGCTCTTCTGTTCTGTCCGTGGTAATAAGACTTCTCTCCAGTCGGAGTTCTGTTGGTTATTCGGGATGATTTCTCCCCAATTAAGTTGTAATTCCAGTTTGGTATTGGGAGGCGATTGGTGTAACTCCCCTCACTCCTCCGCCACCTTGGTTCTCCTAGAAGTCTTTTCTGACCCCCTCTTACAAGGCTTTGCTGTGGGCCAAGCCACCTCCTCCCTTTGCTCCTTGGCCCCTCTATCACCCCTTTTGCTTAGCTGTATCACCGTCAGATGGAGTTGTCCATTTACTAATCTATACCCCGTCAGATGCTGCTATATGAAGACATTGGCTCATCTAATACAATTCGCTGTTGTGTTCTTACTGCTTAACGGAGAGCCTGAAACAAAGTAGGTACTTACTTAATAGTCCTTAAAACGTAAATAAATGAACTTGGTGGTAAACCCTTTTTTTAAGCTTTATATTCTTAAGTCATATCAGATTATTTTTAGTGGAACATATACAATAAAAATAAACCAGCAAATAAACACTCTGATTCAGAGAACATTGGTTGAGCAATACTCCTCCCCAGAGCTGAATACTTATATTTATTGGTCTCTCACAAAAAACTGTGCTGACATGGTTTGTGACACCAGCCTGAGTGTTCTAACCACATGTGTTAGAAACCAGAAGGATGGGCTGTGCAGACAAATGCACTGAGCAAACCAGCAGTAGGCAGGGCTGTGCATGGCCAGAGCTTCTGTTTCTATGGATATGCTTTGGGTTACTTCACTCTAACTACCAATCCCACCATTGTTCCTTCTCTTTTATAGCAGGTTTCAGATGTCACATGGACTCAGCCTCGTTCCTTGGTCCCATCTTGCTCAAACTTCCCTGCGTCTCAACACCAGGGCTGAAAATGCAGCTCAGCTTCACCAGGGGCAGGATGGCAGGGCTTGTGTATTGTGGGTTCAGCTTGAGGTGGCTGAGAACCATGCTGTCTAATTGGGGGGGGCACCAGCTCTATGAGGCTATGAGAATTTAAAATATAGCTAGTGGGACAGAAGAACCGAGTTTTAAGTTTAATTAGATTTAAATCTAAAAACTAAATTTAATAGAAAATGTCTAAATATGTTTGGAACAACCTGGATATGTGAGCTTGCTTTTTCAACTGTAAATTTACGTAATCTAAATCAAGTCTTCGTAATCAAAACTTAGCCCCCATATTAAGACATGCTGTATGTATAAAATGCAGACCAGATTTTTGAAGCTTTAGTAAGAAAAAAAGAATGTAAGATACCTGATTTAATTTTTTATATTGATAACATGTTAAAGTGATAATATTTTAAATATACATGGTTAAAGAAAGCATACTTAAAAAATTGATTTTACCTGTTTCTTTTTTACCTTCTTTAATGTTTTAGCTGAAAAATTTAAATTATATATGTGACTCCCATTATATTTCTTTTGCGCAGCATTGGTTTAGGGGCTGGACTGGGCCCTAAACCACAAAGGCAGATGTGTATGTGAAATTGGTAGCCTTTAATCCTTTCTACTTTATCAGTTATAAAAACAACAAAACTAAGGTTGGTGACAACTCTACAATAATAGCTAGTATTTATTGAACACTTACTGAGAACTAGACACTGCTCTAAATTCTTTACAGATGAATAGTTCTCATAACAACTCAATGATGATACTATTTTTATTCTTATTTGTAAATTAAAGAAACTGAGGCATACAATTCATTTAACTTGTCTCACAGCTTATTAGCAGAGTCAGGACTTGATCCTAGGTATATCTAATTTAGAGTTATCACACCAGTGAAATGGCAAGATTATACTGAAAATGTGCCACAGGTGTTTGATGCATTAGAAAAAGAAGAAGAAAAGTCATAGGTGAATCATTTATTCAAAGCTGTGGCCTCTGCTTAGGAAATTGTCAGTTCAGGCAATCCATGTTAATGCTCACACATTTCAGGCCTACCTGCTTCATGATCAAGTTCCTGTCATCATTTTTGTTATGTATAATTCAAGGCACCAAAAAAAAAAAAAAAAAAAAAGATGTAGATTTACTTAATCATCATTATATAGACTAAATTGTATAAATTTATTGACTGCTAGTGTTAAGGTCCACATTTTTGTTTTAATATTTTCCTTCTTGCTCAATTTTTGGTTGAATAAACTAGGTGACATTCAGATGACAAGAAATTGGAGGTGGTATTTTTCTGAGCTCTATTTAAGAAGACTCATTAATTCATTATATAGCATATATTGTCATTGAATGATTAAGTTGGCTGAGTGTTCTACTTAATATCAGAACAGAATAAAGCTTGCTCTTTCATAGTTCATACACACAAATACATTCATGGCTCTGTCTGTCAGGTATAATTTATGTTTAAGAATGGTAAGTGAACTCATAAAGTGATTTAAAAAACTAATCAAGATAATTGATTTGATGCAAACAAAAATGCCAAAGCATCCTAACTTCCCTGAGTAGAAATGGAACTCATTTTCTCTATAGCCAACTCATTAGCAAAATATACACACTAACATGCACTTAGTATGTTTCTGTCTAAACTTTTGAATGTACTTTTCACTCATTCATTCATTCTTCAGTTAGTAACTGAGTGCCAATATTCCAAGAACTAGCTATGAAATGGATACAAGAACACTGTCTAAGAAGAGACTATGTGCCTGAGGAAAATGTGTCTGGAGATAGGGTAAATGGAGACTTAGATGCATCCAACATCCTTGTGACTCCAGTTTTTAAAGTTTGTATTTATCTGCTGTATGTTTTGGGTACCAGTTAGGCATTTAAAAATTGGCATAACAGAAGATTCAAAACTTGATCTCAACTGTTACGTTAAAAATGAAGCTTCTGAGTGAAAACAGATGCCAGGAACAACCAGGCTGAGGAGAGAGGAAGGGCATGTAGAAAGCATGACTTTATAATAACTTGAGGCATCCCATCTAATGACATTATAATTTGGCTCTCACACATCGGATAATGCACCAGACAGCTTCAACTATCATTTGTCTAGCACCCATTAAGTATTATCTTCCTTATAATAGTTGGCTTTGTGTATTGGACAATGAACGAGGAGGGGGAAACCATCTAAGGCATATGAGAAATAAACCTTAATGACAACAAACAATTTGTCAGACATTCTTTTCCTTCAGCTTTAACATTTGGGTGCCATATAGTGAATTAAATGATCTAACCCATCTCATTCATCATCCAAACCACAGAACAAATGGTTATAGTCAAGCTTCTCTAGAAGATTACCTGACAGGTGATATATGAATCCATGGAGGGATTACATGATGAAAGGACACTAAAGATGACACATCATATGCCAGCCTTCTTGGCTAGTTATTTTCATTGTATAATAGGCACACACATATTTCTGGCTAAATGGTGAGGAATAACCCAATTTGTTTTTACATAATCTGTAGGCTTAAGGAAAGTTATAAGAGACCACAGAACTAATTCATGGAAACTATGTATTGATGTTACTTCCTGTACCATTTAGTCATTTAACAAAAATTTATTGAGCACTTACATCGGGTTAGCACTATTGAAGTGCCAGATTTGTCTTTGGGGGACTCAGAGAGTTAATAAATCCTGTTCAGACTCATGAAACTAATGAGCCAGAGAGGAGGGGCTCAAGCAGAGTTCTTCTGACTATGAAATCAGCAATCTAAACATTGTAACATGCTGCTTCTCAGCGTCTAGGGATAAATGGTTTGGCCCCTGCTCAATTTAACATCCACAGTCCTTCCAGCTGTCTCCTCCCATAGCAAAGTTTGTTCCATCACTCCAGAACCTGGCTGAATTTACCAACTTAAATAGAGAATTTGATATAAAGTAGTCTGCATCTGAGCTATAAACTTGACCTTTAATTCTCTTTTAATTTGAAAACAGAACAGAGAAGGCAGAATAAGTGGATACGTTGTTTTATGCATTTAACGGAAGTCAGGGTTCCAAGCTTTACGTAATTCACAAGGCTTTATTCTGCAGATTAAACTAATTTGGTATTACTATTATATTTGTTGTGTTGTCATTCTATTTAAATAGTTGCTTCCAGATTTGGGGATACACAAAGAGCCTGTGTGGTGCCAACGAATAGGTGTCTTCTTGCAAAGCAGAAAAACTCAAGACCTAAAGTAGACAAAATACACAAAGAAAGGGCAGAGGAAAAAGTGCTTCCAATATGCCTATTATGTTTTAAATTCTATTCATATCCCCTTTGTATATTTTTTGTCTTTCACAAAAATCCTACACAATATTATCTTTATTTTACTAAAGAATAAACAGGTTTATTAAGTTTAACTAATATGTCCCAAGTTACCAGCTAATACATAATAGAGCTGAGGATAAAGCACAGATTTATTTAATTCCCAAGCTCTTTCCACATGGCTCTCTGCCTCATGTCTATAATTTGTCTCTAAGTTTGCTACTTTATCAATTACTTTATAGGTAGATGGAAACTGAATCCCTTATCTCGTATTTAAACTCCCCTCATGATCAGTCTCTTTATCAAAATGAGGTGGTGTTTGCTGTTCTCTCAGGCTAGCCCTCTTGGAAAATCTTAGCACTTTACATCCTTGAGTGGCTAAGACTTCACAGCCCTTCCCATATTATCTTTTATATGGAGAAAACTCCTCTTCTCCTACATTGGCTTTAAGGCAGGGGTATCAAACTCATTTTTACCAGGGGCCACACCAGCCTTGCAGTTGACTTCAAAAGGCCGATGTCATTTCAGGACTGTATAAATATAACCACTCAATAGTTAAATGAGCTGGGTAGAAACCAAGCGTTGGGCCAAAAGTGCGGGGCTGATAAAACAAGGTGGAGGGCTGGATTCAGCCCGCAGGTATTGGGTTTGCCACCCGTGCTTTAAGGTAAGCATGCCTGATTAATTCCATACTTTAAAGGTTATTTAGAAGCTGCTTCATATGCACAGATCACCAATTTTCAAAGGGCTAGTATACATTAAAGTATGCTCAGTTCTGTAATTATACTGAACACCATGTAATTTTTCATATCTGTATGCCAAAATAGCAGCCACAATTTAAGGCTAGTTTACCCTCTGTTTCTTCTAAAATGTTTTCTCAGATCTCACTATACAACTTGAGATCCTTTCCTTTCTTATGTCACTTATCATTTTTTATTTATATTTGCAGAACATGCACTATACACCAGCATCCCATGTGAATGTACCAACATCATCTTTGCTGTCATAGAACTTAAATCCTGCCAAGGTAACTCCATAACTACACAACTAGTAAAGGTATAGGTTCATTTATCATAAGTACTATGAAAAAAAAATCCTGCTATTTGTTGTGTGTGGAGTAAAATGAAAATGCAGTGAGTGACAATGCATTCTTTTTTTTCTCCTGTTTACAAAATTCTAGGTAATGCCTCTCCCTCTCTAACATTTCTCACAATTAATAGGATGTTTAAAGAACCCAACTTGTAAAAAGAAAGTTAATCTTTCTCAAAAGTTTGCCATGAACAAAATAAATACAAGATTTATATGAAGAAAACTGCAAAAGTTTGATGTATGGAATCAGAAGAAAATGAAATAAATGGAGAGATAAATGTTCCATGTTCATAGGCATGTAGACCAACATTATCAAGATGTCAGTTCTTGCAAAATTGACTCTATAAACGTATTGCAATCTCAAACTTCCAGCAAGTTATTGTGAGGATATGGACAAAGTGATTCTGAAGCTTATATGGAAAGGCAAAAGACCCAGAATAGCCAACACAATATTGAAGAAGAAAACTACAGTTGGAAGACTAACACTACTCAACTTCAGGACTTATTATAAAGCTACAATAATTAAAACAGTGTAGTATTGGTAAAATAATAGACAAGTAAGTCCTGGCTGGTAACACAGTGGATAAGGTACCGGCCTGCGAACCCAAAGGTTGCTGGTTCGATTCCCCAGCCAGGGCACATAAACCAGGTTGCAAGGCAGGTCTCCAGCCAGGTCTCCAGCCAGGTCTGTGGCTGGAGGCAGATGAAAGGAAACCACACATTGATGTCTCTCTCCCTCTCTGCCTCTCTCCCTTACCCTCTCTCTAAAAATAATAAAATATTAAAAAAAAAGAATAGCAAGTAGGTCAATAAGGCAGAACAGAGAGTCAAGAAATAGATCCTCATAAACACAGTCAATTGATCTTTGACAAAGGAGTAAAGGTAATACCATGGAATAAAAATATCACTTCAGCTAATGGTGCTGGAACAACTGAATATCCACATTTAAAATAATAATAATAATAATAATAATGCATATAGACACAGACCTTACACTACTCACAAAAAATTAACTCAAAATGACTCACAGACCTGAATATAAAATGCAAAACTAAAATTTAGAACATCAGACAGGAGAAAACCTAGATGACCTTGGGTATGGTGGTGTGTTTTTAGACACAATACCAAAGGCATAATTGATTAAAGAAATTATAAGCTGGGCTTTATTAAAATTAAAAACTTTTGCTTTATGAAAGATAATAAAAGAATCAGAAGACAAACCACATACTGGGAGAAAATATTTGTGAAAGACACATCTGATAAAGGATTGTTACCTAAATGTGCAAAAACACACACAAAAATACTTTCCACGTTAAGAAAATGATATAATTAAAAAAATAAGCTAAAGATCTTAACAGATACTTGCTAAAGAAGATGTACAGATGGCAAATAAACATATGAAAAGATATTCCACATCATATGTCATCAGGAAAATGCAAATTAAAACATGATACATACACACTTTTTAAAATGGCCAAAATCCAGCGCACTGACAACACCAAATTTTGGTGATGGTGTGGGACAGTCAGAACTGTCATTCATTGATGGTGGGATAGTAGCAGGGTATAGCCACTTGGGAAGATACTTTGGCAATTTCTTACAAAATTCAAGATACTCTAACCACACAATTTACCAATTGTGCTCCTTGGTATCTACTCAAAGAAGTTGAAAACTTAATGCCCACAAAGACCTGTACATGGCTATTTATGGCAGATTTATTCATAATTGCCAAAACTTAGAAGCAATCTTGTCCTTCAATAGGTGAATGGATAAATAAACTATGGTACATGTAGACAATGGAATATTATTAACTGCTGCAAAGAACTGAGTTATTAAGTCATGAAAAGGCATGGAGGAAACAGAAATACATATTACTAAGTGGGAAAGCAACCAGAAAAGGCTACATACTGTATGATTCCAACTATATAACATGTTGGTAAAAACAAAACCATGGAGACAGTAAAATGATCAGTAGTTGCCAAAGGTAGAGGGTGGGGAGATGACCAGGCAGAACACAAAAGATTTTTACTGCAGTGAAAATATTATTTATGATATTTTAACAATGTATATATGTCATTATACACTTCCAATCTCACAGAATGTACAACACCAAGAGGAAAGCGTTAACTCTAAGGTAAACTGAGGACTTTGGGTAATGATAATGTATCAATGTAGATTCATCCCTGGAAAAAATACATCCTTCTGATGAGTAATGTCAGTAATGGAAGAGGCTATGTTCGTGTGTGGGATAATGGGCAATCTCAACTGTTTCCCTTCAATTCTGTTGTAAACCTAAAACTACTCGAAACAGATAAAGTCTTAAAAACAGAAGAGGTCCATTCATGTTTTTGTATTAGTGAAGCAAAGCTGTTGGGGGTGAAAGCTGAAAAATTAGTTGTGGATTTTATTGAGACTATCAGAGGACTGCCTCTCTAATCTTGAAGCCAAGGAAGCACTTAAGAGTCTGCAATTTTGGTGAATTCTAATTAGAATAATTGAATGTCAGATTGAGAAGACTCTTTAGAATTAACCAATCCAAAGGACAAGATATTTGGATTTTACAAGGTTTATGGGGAAAGATGGAGGGTTGCCAGCTTTTAATTCTGCCAAGTTAGGATGTCACATAAAATCTACCCTCTTTTCATCTGTGATTCCAATAAGCAAATAGGTATTGGACACAAGGAAGAGGAACATTATCTCCACATGAAGGACAGCCTCCCCTAAGCAAGGACAGGTACAACTTCACACAGATAAAAATGATCTGTTATATAAAATATTATCCTTATTTTCCTCATTTCATCTTAGACTGATCAAAACTGGAGTTGAGGAAACTCTGATTTCCTCCACACCGAAAGGGTGACCATAGTTACAAATTAGTGGCTATTGGAGCTAGAACCAGTGCCCAGGTCTCCGGAGTCTTCTTCTGTGTATCTTCTAATCATCTTCTGCTTGTATTTGGGAACATGACAAAAGGTCTTAGGTGTAAAGTGAGGTGAATCTTGTCCTGCATAATAGGATTGGGGGTTACACTGGGGTCAGGGAGATCCCTAGAAAAAAAAAGAACAAAATTGGGACAAACATTCTGAGGAAAGATAAGTGTTTTTATTTTTATATTTTTTGTTTTTGTTCCTAAGAACATTCTGTCAGCTTGTTCCTTATTTCCATGACAGAATGTTCTTAGGGGAGGGGGGTAATGGGGGAAAGAAGGAGAAGGGTCTAGTCAAGGAACAAGTATACAGGACCCATGGACATGAACAATAGGGTGGGGACTGACTGTGGGAGAGGGGTGGTGGGCAGAGAAGGGGAGTGCCATAGGGGTAAAGTTTGGGCAACTGTAATTGAACAACAATAAAACAAAATAGAATAGAATAAAAAAAATTATCTTCTTTGTATACTCTGTGCTAAATCAACAAGTTGCGGTGGGAAGGGATTATGCAAACTATCAGTCCATGGTTAGGATAATTAATTTGTTGAGCATCTAATGTGTTCTGAGAACTGGACAAGGTGCTTTATGTCTGAGATAACATTTAATCCTCATAATTATTTCAGGTAGCTCTTCTCAAATAAAGAGACTAAGAACAACTGAGAAGTAATCTCTCTAAAATAGATCACTAGAGTTTACATCTGCCTAACTCAATTAACTATGCCATACTGTCACAAATTTTGCTATCTAAGTGAAAGGAAGTACATTTGTTGAGCTCCTACTTTGTGTACATCTCTGGGTTTAGTACTTTTCATAATTTAATTCAAACAATGCTGACCTAAACCTTATTTTCTTCTTGATTTCACAAACATGAAAATAGAGGCTGAAGATTACACAGACAGAAATTTAAGGAGCCAGAACTATTTATACTGGCCCATGAAGTGGAGATTCTTCAAGCTAAAAAAGAGTCTGCTTTTGTATCATATTCAAATGCATACCATGGCAAATCAGTAAGTCATGCTCTAATTACATTTGGATATTTTTATAAGCTGCTATGTTGAATTATATAAAGTTGCCACTTTGTAGGTCAAAAGTGGTTGAGAATTGTGATTGTACATTGTTTGATCTAATATATATATATATATATATATATATATTACTAATTCAGGGTTTTCTATCTGGCAATAACTTAATGACTAATAAGCTAATAAGAATAATGGGGCAGTGATAATGATAAAAAAATGTAATAACATTATTAAATATTTCCATCATTTACAAAAACACTAGTTCTATATATTTTTTTGCTGGGCTAAATATACATAACATAAACTTTACCATCAATCATTTTTAAGTGTAGAATTCTCTAGTGTTAAGCACATTCACAATGTTGTGACACACATTGTCAGCACTTTCTCATCTTGTATCACTTCCTACCCTTTTAAACAAGGGACCCCAGAGGGGCCAAATGTCAGATCAAAGGAGTTTTACAAAGATGTCAGTCTGGAAACTTTGACCAAACTTTTCCAAATATTAATGTTAATTTTTAAAAACAGCTGTGTTGTTATATAATTTAAATAACATAAATTCACTTATTTAAGGCACAGAAGAAAGGTTTTTAGTTCACTCACAATGTCGTGCCTCCATCACCTCTATCTAGTTCCAAAACATTTTCCTCACCCCCAAAAGACACCTTGTATCCATTAAGCAGACATTTCCCATTCTCCCTTCTCTTCAGCCCCTGGCAATCATCATGCTACTTTCTGTTTCTTTGAATTCTATTGTTTTTATTTAAAACTTTTTTCCATTTTTATTTTTATTATTTAGTCTTTATTGTATTTTTTATCACCATTTAATCCCCTTACACCCCATTACCCCCAGCAATCACCACACTGTTGTCCATGTCCATGAGTCCTTTTTTGCTCAATCCTTCCACCCCCTTAAGCATGTCCCCCTCAGTTGTCATCCTGCTCTCCATCTATGAGTCTGTCCCTATCTTCATTGTTAGTTCAGTTTGTTCTATCAACAATTGAATCTAAAAATCTAAATCAAGAAGAAGAACAGAGACAGAATCATGGATATGGAGAGTATTTCGATGGTTGCCAGGTGGGAGCAGGTCGGGGGGGATGGGTGAAGAGGTGAGGGGATTAAACAGCACCAATAGGTAGTTACCAAATCCCTATGGGAATGTAAAGTACAGTACAGGAAATGGAGTAGCCAAAGAACTTGTACGCATGACCCATGACATGAACACTGGTAGGGATTGCCTGCAGAAGTTGGGGGTGCTAGGTGGAGGGGAGCCTAGGTGGAAAAGATCAGCACAATTGCAATAGCATAACCAATATAATATAATTTTAAAAAGAAGAAAAAAACAAATTTAACTATTTCTGATACCTTATATTTCTACCATTTTTAAGTGTGTGAAATCAGTAAGATGGCTTATACACTGCATTTAATCCTATCAAAATTCTGAATTAGGTAGCATTATATTCATTTTTTTTCTTTTTTCTTTTTTTAATTTTATTGTTGTATTACATCCATCCCCGTTTTGCTCCCCTCTGTCCCCCTTCCCACCCACCTATTCTCCCCAAAGTCAATCCCACCTGTTGTCCATGTCCATCATTCCTTTATACTAGGTTCTAGCATTATACTCATTTTTAGCCTAGGCAGTAAAAAAGGTAAGGTATATATGAAGTTACATATGAAACTAATCTATTTCTATATGAGTTCAAATTTGTTAAATCCAAATTAGTTACCAATGAAAATAATTTCTACCATAGAGAAGATTTCCCCTCCTTTTTATTATTCTGAGTGTTATTGTTGGTGTTGGTGTATTCCCAAAAAATCCCAGTATTCAAGCCAAATAAATATATTAACATCTAAGTGAATGATACAACAGAACCCCTCCTTAATAAAGGACAATATGAAACAGTGAAACCTTTAAGGGAGAACATGAAAAAGCTCATGGTAACATTATGCATTGCAAAGAAGGTTTTTGGCTGATTTTTCTAAATCAGCAAAAAATTACAGAGATCACATACTATGAGCCATACTAAATAAATAAATAAACAAATAAATAAATAAGTAAACCACCTATGTAAATGCAAGTGTTGAAAAAAAAAAAAACTGAGGGAAAAAGGACTTAATTGTGAGGATGACCACATTCTATGCTGGAATATCATTGAAAAATTTAATTAAACTGTGAAGAAAACAGGATGGTTTAAAATTTTAAAGTGTTAGTTGGGGTATGATTGAGTGGGTTACTTAAAGTTAGCACATAAAAAAGAGAAGCAGTATGAAAGAATAAATGAAACCCTTGTGTTTGTAGCCCTTACAAAAGGACAGACAATCATTAGTTGGAGAAAACAAAGGCTTTGTGCACACAGTTCAACTTTTTTTTTTAACAGCAGAAAGACAAAATTGGAGAAAACAGTTATACCAGTGATATTGTTGTTCACAAAATAAATAAATAGTATTGAAAGAGATATTGGAAAATATGTGCACCATAAAACATCCTTATCTTATTGAAATGGGATTTACTTTAAAACTGAGGTAAGATATCCTTTTAAAGATTTTATTTATTCATATTTTTAGAGCGAGGGGAAGGGAGAAAGAAGAGAGGGAAAGAAACATCAACCAAGGTGTGGTTGCCTCTCATGTGCCCCCAACTGGGGACCTGGTCTGCAACCCAGGCATGTGCCCTGACTGGAAATCGAACTGGTGACACTTTGATTCACCGTCCAGGACTCAGTTCACTGAGTCACAACAGCCAGAGCTGAGGTAAGATTTTTACTTAAAAATTTTCTTTAATTTTAAAGGGAAATTATATAAATAATTCTTTCTTTAAAAAATACATTTAATAAAAGTAATGACCTTATTTAAAACAGCCATATATATTTATACAATTATATATGGATTCTTAAACTAATAAAATGTTAGATATACAGAGTATTAAAAATTATATGTATTTTAACTTTAATGCCCTCCACTCTGAATAAATACCTTTGTTGCTAGTTTTCTCGTATTGTATCTCTCCCAACAAAAACATCTTTTAATTCATGAAACTTTTCAGAAACTTAGTATCTGTAGGCTCTAATATATTTGTATTTTCTTGAGATATTTTGCCTGAACTTGACATTGAAGGTGACCACACTTTTGTTGTGTGCGTTTGTCCAAATCTGATTTTAGTCAACTTTGATCTAAGATTTATCAGCTACTCAGATGTCAAATCTTTCTTTTTGAAAAAAATTGGTATTCAATTCTACAGAAATCATTCTGTCATGTTTGAAGGACAAAAGACTGCATAAATTATGGATCTTAGATTTTTACCTACAATTCTCTAAAATAATGTTTTAGAAAATTTGAACAGTTATAGAATTTCAGTGCTGACTGGACCCTCAAGACAATTGAATCCATTCCCTTTATTTTACAGGGAAAGAAAGAAAGAAAGTTCGCCACACGTGACATTACTTAGGGTTGTATGCAAAATCCAAACACAGTTTTCTAATAACCACCTAAATAAAGCAAGGCTCAAATTATTACCTTCCTCATGCTCTTGTCCAGATCCTAAGCAGTATAAGGTTTCAAATGAATAATGTTTTTTCACTTTTTGAGGAAGAAAATTCCAGGATATTAAAGTAAAATAATAGTGATTCTTATACCCTAAAACATCATTATACACAAATGGACACTGCCACTGTCTCAGCATTATTATTGGCACAGTGGCAAGGGCACTGAAGCTCTATCCTACACTTGTCATGGAAAGCTGGCCCAATCATTTAATTGTTTGCACCTCAGTCTGCAAAATGGGAATAACAGCCATTGCATGTAGTTGAGAGGCTGGAACTAGATAACAAATGTAAAAGGACTTGTAGGCTCCACACCGCATGACACAGGCCCAGCCATGATTTATGCATAGACCTGCTTTAGTAGGTATGCCCTACTTGCACCGACAATAAAGGACCTTGAGACGCAGATTAAGGGACTATGTAGCACAAACCCAAGAAAACTCAGAAAAAAATAAAAGGTAAACCCACTATGAGGCATGGCATAAAAAGAAGAAACACACCCTGGCATATTTGATGCTAGGAAGAAATAATGCCATTTTGAAATTACAGGTAGATGTATTTCCCTTCTCCCCACCCCCTCGTACTCTTTTCTAGCACATTTTTGGGGAGCTACGGAAAATGAATAGAAGAGACAAAAAAGTACTCTGCCCGGCAGGAATACGAAATTGTAAAAGCACAGACAGCACTACAGAGGCGCACTGCCATTCACTCACAAAGAATTTTGTGCATGTAGATGGCTGATTAATTGCCGGCCTGCCTAGACGGAGCTGCAACAAGCCAGATACTGTCAGCATGCCATCGGTTACCATGGAAATGCACAAGGTTCCTGTTTCTGACAAACCCTTGAATACTGGATAGATTGTGCCATATGTAAATAAGGCAAATTAGTTTTCCTATATCTTCCAGACAAGGTTAGACGAAAAGAAAATATATCTGTTTAAACATACTCTCTAACCTCTTAGATGTGACAAATGAGAAAGAGGGGCTTCTTAGGAAACTGAACTCAGATTGTTACAACTGAAAGGCACTTGGGGAAAATGACCAAAAAAAGCAAAATGCATTGCTCATTTATAAGGACTTCAAAGTCAGCTAAGCTAAGGTACAGTTATTAGACTTTTGTTTTGTAACCAGAAGATGCATTTTGTGTCCTGTTCTTTAAAAAATTATAATATGTTAAAGTTATTTCTACAGTATTAGTTAGAAAAATTTTTGTGTATGTCGTACAATTTTTACTTATTGCACAATCTGAGACTGTATAGGCTAAATAGTGAGTCACAAACCAGGGTAATTTAAAATATTTAATTCTACTACTAGGAACACTTACTTGGGCATTTCATTGGTTGTGGGTTCTTCTTCTTCCTCCTTTTAAACAGTTTTGTCAGCACTAGGAGACTCTATAAGTTCTTTCCATATTGTAATAATAAGTTACAATTAACTAAATCTCATGTGATTTTTAAAAAGTCTTATAATTATGATTAGGATATTTTAAAGCACTGAATGAGTCAAATTACTTATATACTTCATGACACAGGACTACTCTAATGGCCACATATAATTATATATTTTCAATTTAAGCCATTTAGTTAAGCAGTAAAATAGCAAAAAAGTGCTAGAGTACTTTTCATAAATAGATTCTCTGAGAAATTTTAAAATGTGCTTTTCTCAAAATAAAGTGTTATACATCTCTATTATTTCCTTAGTTTTAAACACATACTTTTAAAAATTTTTTCAGTGAGTTTTTCTATGGATGCTTGTATATAACATTTCCACATTTAAACCCAAATAGTTATGTTATTCAAGCAAGCTACAACATATGAACACTAAAGAAATCTATAATTATCCCTAAATTTTAATCAATGCTCTCTCCCCTTTGTGGGTAAAGGCAAGAAAATTTATTTTCTATCAAATGATCAAATATGCCCAGAATTCCAAATTGATTATAACATACTATATGTTACACCATATTTTATAATTCAGAGATAAAATCTAGCTAACAGTCCCCAAATTTTAACATATTCCTATAATTGGATATTACCCAAGAAAAGTAAAAAGAAGGCATTAAATATTTTCATGTAGTATAAATAATACACTATAGGAACTATAAAAAATACTGACTTAGTATCTCTATTTGACATATTTTTGCAAAAAAATGTTCTTTATATTCTTCAATAAGAATATGATATGTAAAGTAAATGGTTTTCATAAAAATTTCTAAACAAATTTATAAAGCATATTATGTTTATACAACAGAAAATAAGAAATCAAAGAAAAACTATGCAAAGAATTCTGGCTAGAACAAGCACCAATGCCTGAAATTAACATTTCTTTTCCTGTTTTTCATTTTTGTTTTACATGTGGAAACCTAAACAGGTTGTCACACTTTTTTAAAGTCATTCCAGTCTTTTTTGCACTGAGATGAATGACCTAGAAATGGCATTTCATTTTGCTCTTTTCCCTGTCTCTAAACCAGAATGTTTTGTATTTAAAAGCATTAGGATTTTTTTTTTTGCATTGTCATGTAGCAATTAAAAAAAAAAGAAAGAAACCTTCACAAGTACTTCCATTATGAGCATGTATCTGTTAAGGTTTAAATAGTAATCTGTGTCTTAAAGCCAAAATGTTCACAATGGTAAGTGGCCAAAATTTTTTTCAACTGTTATTATATACAAAAAGCTATCTTCTAGTTACAAGACATGTGGTTTATGTATGCTAGCAATATGTTAGAACAATGAGATTCACTCTGTTCACGTTTTTAAACTCTGTACTTTAGAACGCATAGTTTGCAAACTGCATACTTTAAGCTGGACGATAACTGAGTCTTTTTGCTTTATTGCTTAAATCTGGTAAAATAGAAATATTATACTCTAGCAGATGACCAGAATAGTCTTAAACACAGGACAGTGAGAGAGCAGACCTAATCACTGTGAGGCTGATAACATGCTTTCTAGGAGAAACACATACACTTGCTACTTTTAAGAGGCAGCATTAAGAGTCAGTATGGAAAGAACATTCATTTGTTCATTCATTCATTATTTACTGTATTCCAAACACTTTATTAGGCATGAGAAGACCCTTGCTTTCATGGAGTTTATATTCTAGTAAGGGTAGAGATAAACCAGAAAAAAAAAGAACATTTGAGTTTTAAACTTTGTTTTTACTCCCAAATCCCAGAACTCCTATTACTTCTATCACTCTTATGATATAAACCGTAGTCTCTTGATAGTTTAATTATTTCCGAGTGCCTTTTTACTTTGCTACCCTATACATTTCTTATGAGTATCAAATATGGTCTGGATACTTTTCATCTTTGGATCTTTCAGCATATTCAACATAGATTATCCAATAATATTTGTTGAATAGTGAATAGATAACTTTCCTGATCACTGGCCTAATTTTAGGCAAGGCACCAAACTCTAGAAGTTTTTGTTTTTTTTTTCCATCTATAAATAGGGGTATTGAAATAAATCATTTTTATAGTTAAATGTTGCAGTTCTATAATGTTCCTTACTGCTATATGTCAGTAAACAAATTTACCCTTATTATTCTACTGGCTTAGCAAATTTTAATCCTAAAAAACTTATTTGTCTAAAAATTTGTTTTTTACTATTCTGGCTATCATTTTCCCAGAATGACTTTTAAAATATAATTCTATTTTTCATGGAAAGTAATACCCAGATCTTATATTAAATCTAATTTAACATAAATAATTTAAGACATTACTCGTTATTTACTAGATGTATAAAATAGGCAGGAAAATCATGCACTGAAAAAAAGTCAGTTTTTGAAGTGTTAAGTGAATGAAGTAAGACAGAAGCAGTAGTTTCTACAACAAAAGAGAACTTCCTTGTTCTAAATGCCACACACATGTGGCTGTTTGTCCCAAGTTCATGTGGATCATGGATAATTTACAAATAGTGGATGACATCCTACAAAGAAAATGATTCAATGGCCCGTCAGTAATTTAAATAAGTGACAAACTGTTTAAATGTTTCAACAATGATAAAACAATAGAGACTTAAGACTTTAGAAGCAAATTTGGAACTTTTTTGTCTAGTTTATTGGCTTAACTTTGTACCAAATCAAATAGATATCCAGTGTTTGATCCTTCCTTAGATGCAATATGTAATCTTCCATTGGACATTTCATTGGCAAATTAGGATGAAAGTATCCATTTTTATCCACTTTTTGAGAATAGCTTGGCCAGTATTTCTGTACCAAATGCTAATGTGTATAATTGGAATGGGAAAATCAGAAATTCAAGGACTTACTTAAGATTTTCATTTATTATGGGAAATACTTTATCTATTTTCTTATCTGCACAATGACAGCCCCAATCTCCATAAATCAGTATTTTGAAATAAAACTTCAAATTATTTATATGTTGACATTTATGTAACTTATACTTCTGTTGACACAAAACAGAGATTTTAGTGCATAGTGGTTATAAATAAGGTATTTTCCTCCAGGCTTGAGTTACGCACATATTATTTGATTCTCTCACAGACAAAAAGAAAAACAAATAAATGTTAGCTGCTTTTCTATTTGCTCAAAATAAAAGCTGAGGAGTGAAAAATGCATTTAGTTCACTGGCTGTTGAGTTTATATAACTTCAACCAAGCAGACTGTTAACAGATAGAGGAGAGATTTTGAGAGCAGCAGGGACCCATCACTAACATACAGAACCTAAATAAAGTTTATTATTTAGTCAAGGTAAAGACAACAGTAGCTAAAACAATGACAAGAAAATAAAATTCTAAGTAAAAATTGGTGCTATCTTCCTACTCAAAAGGAAAACTCTTTTGCAAAAGTGCATGTTTATCTAAAATATATGAAATGTTTTGCTGATATGTGGAGTTGGATTTTTGCAAACTGCTTTAGGTTGAAATGCATGTCGAAACCTAAAGCTGATTTGTTCCATGTAAATTGTATTTAAAATGTTTTCAGTTCAAGATGTTTTCATAAGCAATTAACATGATGAACATTTTCTTTAGACCTCTGAACCTGTTAAATATTTGATAATATTGATAACATTTCTTTCTCTTCATGTAAAATATAAAAATAAGAAACACGTTTTTCCATTTGAGAGGGATCAAACCCAATTCAAAATTGTTTTTTAATTGTTAATCTAAGCTTAAATGAGCCATATGTCCTCCTTTCCTCCGCTGGCCCTTGAACCATGTACCAGGAGGAGTTGACTAAGTAGGCAGATTTTCTCCAAGAGTTTCCCAATTGGATATTTTCTATATATTCTAAATATACTTGGCTATATATAATGGCAAAGGAACCTAGTAACATGTCAGTATTTTGAAACAGTTGGCCCAGAAAATACTCTGGTAATTTCATCAAAAAGCCAAATGTAACAACAATAAAATAAAATTAAAAAAAAAAAAAAAAAAGCCAAATGCTTTGTCTCCATTTTTACTATGTAGAATATATGTGTTATAACTGTACCCTAAAGGTAACCTATACACTTAGCTTGGTTTAATTTATTATATAAATATTATTACTTATTGATAGAAATAACATTTGGACTATTGGAATCTGCAATCTGTATCATTATCCCTTATGTGTCTGGGAAATCTCAAATCCCTTTCATGTTAAGAAGAAAACCTCTTACTGGTAGGCCTGTTGCTCCACATCTTTTAATCACTTTAGACCTACTCACTCCAGTTGGGCTATCTGTTCAGCAAATTACAGTTATTTGGAAAAACATATTAGAAAAGAACTAAGATTTTCCCCCAGAGTATAATTCAAGTGCGCAATTACTGGGATTTATATTTTGATATATATTAAAAACATTTCAGCATCTCCAGAACATTCATACTCCAGTGTTCTTCCTTCCAAATTATTCATTAGAGTGTTTGCAAACCAAAAATAACATTTGGACTTGATCAGTTCTGTCAACAAATGAAGCATGTAATGTTTAAATATTCTGACTCCATTAGAATTTGCCTTGCAAGCAAATTACCTATTTGGTGTTGGTGGGAGGAAAGAGCCTTATTTATAACTCTTGCATGGAACAGAGTCTTTCAAAAAATCCTCACTATTATACAAAGAACTTCAGTAGGAATTTCAATATTTCCTTATCAATATCCAAAGATCTTTGATGAATCCTCAATTTATGAACTCTGTCTAATGATGGAGGTAAGCTGCTGGGCACTTAGCGTGGGTCACTCACTCATGGCAAGGGTCAAATTTGCAGAGGACATTCATAATCATTGGTTTATTTACCCCTCAAGACATTCATAGGAGATAATTACAGATTACTCTAGCCCTTTAAGACACTTGAAATCTGTAAATATTATAAAATTCTACTATATAGAATTAGGATTTAATTGTACTCTCCATACTTAAAGGTCCATGCAGATATTCCTAGATACAGCAGAGTATAGAGGATATTTCCTATTCATGACTTAGATATAAAAGAGATTTTTAAAAAATATTTTTATTATTTTATTTAATTATTTTATTCTCACCAGAGATTTTTCTTTTTTTCTTTTTGCTTTTAGAGAGAGAGAAAGGGAGAAAGGGTGTTAAGAAAGGGAAAGGGAGGGAGAGAGGGAGAGAAACATCAATGTGAGAGAGGAATTCCACTTGGCTGCCCTCTGGATACACCCCAACCACAGACTGAACCCACAACCTAGGCATGTGCCTTAAGCCAGAATGGAACCTGCCACCTTTTGGTCTGCAGGATAATACCCAACCAACTGAGCCACACTGGCCAGGGCTAAAAAAGATTTTTAAGCTGAGAATTATAATAGTATATCTTCTGACCTTATTTTCTAATATTAATGTATGTACTATTTCAATAGGTTTGATATATTATCAATTCCTGGTATCCCCCATTCTAGTTCAATTTCAGCCAATGGCATGCTCCAAAGCTGATACTTGTGATGATGCTCTCTTGCAAACAGCTTACACTGGATGATAATTTCTATTTCTTTTTTAATGATATAGTGTCTCTTTTTTGAACAAAGGGGTCATGTAGTCTGAAAGGCATACAAGTTAGTCACAAAACACAAAAACATCTTACACACAAGCAGTCAAACATTCACCAAATGGGCACTGTGCAAACTGTATATATTTCCTTTAAAAAAATTTGTATTGTATTTTTTTCCATTACCATTTGGTCCCTTTATTCCCTCCACCCCTTTGCAATCATGACCCTGTTGTCCATGAGCATGAGTCCTTTTTCCTCTCTTCATTTTTCCCACTCTCATCACTGAGAAAATCACTCTGTCACAAAGGCCAGGAGCATCTTCAAATATGAGGGGTAATGACAATACCCATCCATGTGTCCTTCCTACACCAACGTCCATACCCAAATCTCACACTTTCTGAGGTCACAGAAAACAGATTTGATTCCAGACTTTGCCAGCTTGTTGTGTGATTTGGGGCAAATCACTTCTTTGAACCCTCCAAGTCTCAGTATTCTCTTCTACAGAATGGAGCTAATATTTGCTCCATTTTCTTCATAGAATTGTAGAGAAAGTTGAAAACTATAATGTGAAAGAGTTTTGAAAGTATAACTATGCAATCATAATACAGGCATATGATGAGGCAAAGTAACACTGAAATAGAAAACTCAGAATAACATTTAGGACCATAGTATTTTTTTAAAATTATTTTATAGTTCATATATTTTATATTATTAATAAAACTTCAACCAAGCCCTGGCTGGTAGCACAGTGGATAAGGTGCCGACCTGCAAACCCAAAGGTCACTGGTTTGATTCTCCAGTCAGGGCACATAACGAGGTTGCAAGCCAGGTCTCCAGCCAGGTCCTTAGCTGGAGGCAGGGGAAAGGCAACCATACATTGATGTCTCTCTCCTGCTCTGCCTTTCTCCCTTCCCCTCTCTCTGAAAATAATAAATAAAATCTTTTAAAAAAACCCACAAAACTTCAACCATATATGAATACCCTCCATCTTATATATGTTTGTGTGTATATTGATTTAATGAACTGATTCACTTCAGTTGATAATTTAAAATATTTATAGTTTTCAATGAGATAAATTAGAAATTTTTGATAGAAATATATTGAGAATCTGCTGAGTCATTGTTATGGAATTATTTTTTATCCTCAGTGTAAAATTACATCAATTGTATCTGATTCTCAAGAAAGGAGATTCATTAACTGTGCTCAATTTTCCTATACTCTCAGAATATTAATTTGAGTAGTCATATAATTTATTAACAATCTAATTTCTAACCAGTATATTGAATATACTGAAAATGTCCACTTATATGATATAGCACTTTAAAATTCACTCTAGTTGTTATTTTTGAAATTTTAAAATAAGTTTTTAATTTTCACTTGCATATTGCTGGCCACTTCAGCTCCTATTGCTGATGAGGAAAAACCTAATGTTAACTTAAATGACAATCAAAATGCCTCATCCACAGTTTCATATCTCTCCTTGACATCCTTGACTTCAGCTAACCCTACACTCAGACAGTGTTAGTACCTTCGTTTATTATTAGTAAGCTCCCCTCCATAGCAGACCAGTTCATTGCCAATCTGACACTCAACACTTTTACCCAGCTGCAAGGGAATGCTTTGCAGCAACTAGAGGTAAGGCTACCAGTTACTGCTTTCAACCAACACAGCAGATTTTAGATAATTTCAGGCATTTGACCCATTTTACTCTAGCTAGGTATATGTGCATGTGTGTGTATTCTTGAAGTATGCATTGGAAAATGCAGAATTTGCCACATGTCAGTTACTAGCCAAAGAACGCTCTGCATTATCTATAAGCAAAGTATAATGGCAGCTATCTTTTATAAATCTGTAATTTCTTTTTGTTGGGTTGATGCTGTACTTATTAGAGGCAACCTTTATTTTATTAAAACTACTATTTACTTCATGAGAATATGTCCAGTTGTTTAGCTTCCAGTCCTATGAGCTAAACAAACAAACAAAACCCCCAGCGAATAATAAAAATAGGTTTTATCCCAAGCTCTAACCAAAAGATAAATCTGACTATTTCTCCAGCTTTTGCTTATATGCCACTATCTCAGTATTTTTCTTTTATGAATCAATGATCTAGTTGAGTCTTGATTTCAACTTAAGGCCATCCATTAGAGAAAGTTAAGAACCAGAAAGGGGTCAGCCTTTTCTGTCTCTATTAGTCTAGGTAGCTTTCGTCTCTAATGGAATCCTTTCGATAATTATTTCATACTTCTGGCCAATCTTGATGGACTCCATTCACCTCATGTTATCTCTGCACATCATTCAAAAGCTTCTATTAGGACATCTTAGAGAAGCCTCCTTTTTTGCTTTATACTCAAATAAAGGAGGTAAAAACCTAAACTTCAAGAGGGGCCATGCTTTTCAATGCAATCACAATACTTCCCAGTCTCAACAAGAGGCATCAGTTATTCTTTCTCTTTTGAAAGCATTTTGACCAGGTGGAAAGATTTTAAAAACATACACAGTATACATATATCCTGATCCCACTCAAAATAACAGAAAATATTTTTTATCCTTATTTGCCTATTTTTTTCATTTTTATGTAATGTTTATTGTATTTTTCCCATTACCATTTAGTCCCCTTATATATTTTTTCATTCTTAAAGTTTAGAGAATCTGATTTTAACTTCAATGATAGTGCTTTGCAATGGGAAAAAAAGATCAGACCAATAACTTAATATACTACAGTTAACTGCTAAGATTGAACAAAAGAAAAAAAGTTATAATCTGGAACATTTATTTATTTTGAAATGCATCATACACCTCCTTTAAAATACAGATTTTCGTCCTGGCCGGTGGCTCAATGGATAAGGCCCCAGCATGCGAACACAAGGGTTGCTGGTTCGATTCCCCAGTCAGGGCACATAACAAGGTTGCAAGCCAGGTCTCCAGCCAGACCTGTGGCTGGAGGCAGGTGAAAGGTAACCATACAAACATCAACTTTAATTTCCTAAGCAGAAAACAGCTGGATGGCAGGTGAAATCCAGTTGAGGATTAAGAATATACTGTGAGTTTAACACCAAGCCAACTAACAGTCATTTTGGGAATCAAGTGCTGCTGAATGTATTAATCATTTGGGTTGCCACTTTTTTACTAGACTTACTCTAAATAGAATTCCATGGGTCTTCTAAGAGCAAGATGGGCCCTCCTAAACCCAGAAAAATATGTCCACTGCCAAGAGAGGGAGGGAGGAGCTCTCTTCTGGTGTCTAGTCACCTACAATGGAGGGGAAAGAAAGGAACCAATACTTACTCAGTACCTTTGACCCCATCACCTTTCATGATGATTTCAGGTAGATCCAGACATAAAAATAATGCAGGAGATATATTTACCAAAGGGTAAGGCACAGGAAAAATAAAATTGAAGAACAGTAAGACCAAGGGTGAGATGCATATGCAGAATCACAGAACCGTTTACTGGTTACTAGGGGTGCTGTTTCAGGCTAAAAGGGGGAAGCAGGATGGGGGTAGGGGGATGGGGGTGGGGGTGGGGGGTGATACTCATGACATCCTCCAGTGTAAAGAAAGAAGAGGGCGAGGCTTTAATTAAGTGCCTACTGTGTAATAAATACTTTTATGTGGGCAGGTATTATTATTTTCATTTTACAGAAAAGGAAATAGGTCCTGAGTAGGTGAGTGATTTTCATTCAAGGTCATCAAGCTTTCATAAAGCTGATAAGAGTCAGAGCTAGAATTCAAACACAATTATGACACCAAACTCATGCTCCTTTCATTTCTAAAAGAAGGTAGGGAACACAGCAACATTTTCAAACTGCTTTTCCAGGTCCGCATACCTTCTTGGCTAAAAAAAGTTGAGAAGACATCTTTCTGGGTTCTTGGAAAATTCAGTGGCTGTGTTGGTATCAATATAGAATAGTTCAAATAAATAAAGTTTCACCTAATCTGCTGTACTCAAATTTAAATTACCTTATGTTATTTTGTTTATTGCTTTTTATTAGCATCATTTTTTCCATGGTAATACATAGATTCATACTATTTTTTGGAAATGCTTACATACAGATGAAATGAGCATGTATGTCCTACAGTATAAACATGAGATTTGGGTATTTTTGAGGACACACAGAAAAAAATATTCTGGGATTACTTTAAAGATATTATTATTCCTCCCTGGCTGGTAGCACAGTGGATAGGGCGCCGGTCTGCGAACCCAGGGGTCGCAAGTTCAATTCCCCAGCCAGGGCACATAACCAGGTTGCAAACCAGGTCTCCAGTCGGGTCTGTGGCTGGAGGCAGGTGAAATGCAACCGTACATTGATGTCTCTCTCCCCCTCTGCCTCTCTCCCTTCCCTTCTTTCTAAAAATAATGAAATAAAATCTTTAAAAATATATATTATTATTCCTTTTAATAAAGTCACACATTCATACACCTAATTTTCCTTAAGTTTTTAAGTTTGACTTCAAATATTATTCTACTTATACATATTTATCACTTTTAAAAGTATTTAGGCCCACTTCAGTTGTTTAAAAAAATCTTTCCTAATACTTAAATTAACTTTTATATATCTATTGTATTAAACTTTAAACATGATGAATCTCAAGTTTTTAAAAACATTTTAATAATATTTATAATCTTAATAAAATTATTTTACTCAACTCAAAATTAAAAATTTAAATAATTATATTTTAAATTAGAAAATAAGTTAATCTGCTGATTATACTCAAGTGGTAAACAAACTTCTAATATTCCAAATTAACTATTATATGAAGGTAAATTATCAAATATTCACAGTTGATTCCCAGATTATAAAAGACACTCTGGTTGCCCTGGCTGGTGATACAGTAGATAAGGCATCAGCCTGCAAACCCAAAGGTCACTGGTTTGATTTCCCAGCCAGGGCACATAACCAGGTTGCAAGTCAGGTCTCCAGCCAGGTCCATAGCTGGTGGTAGGTGAAAGGCAACCCAACATTGATGTCTCTCTCCCTTGCTCTAAAAATAATAAATAAAATCTTTAAAAATACCATGGTTAAATTTATGCTAAGTCAAAATTATCTCTATATTAATAATATTTAAATCTAAATCCTGGTTAAATTTAATTTTAATCAAGGCTAAATCTAAATGAAAAGGTACTTTGACCCTATCATTCCATACAATGATATCATCACTGATAATTTTGGTATTTCTACCTAAACTTTTATATTGATTAGCAATTAGGACTTGAAATTTTAAGTTGATGTGAATTTAAAATAACATGTATGTGGTTGTATTATACATATGGTCTTATAAAGTTTTAAAATTTATAAGTAATTATAAACTATAGGAAATTGCAAAAATAATGCAGAGTCTAATCTTATCTTTACTCAGCTTCCCCTAATGGTTACATTTTACATAAACATCATACAGTATCAAAAGCAAGAAATCAACATTTGTACAATACTGCTAACTATATACTCTGCCTGGTTTAGAATTCACAGGGTTTTACCTTCATGCATACACACACATACATACACACATATGTATGTATACATCTGTATAACCACCACTCTGGAATTTGATCCCATGTATATATCTTTATAACCACCACCATGATCCCTATACAAAACTATACCGTTACACAAAACCTCCCTACAGAAATCCTTTATAGTCTACCCTTTATCACCACCCTCTTTGTCCTTATCCTTGGCAACTACTAATTTGTTATCTATCTCTATAATTCTGACCTTGAGAGAATTATAGTTGATTCTTGTTATTCATAGTGGTTAGAGTCCATAAAGTCACTGAAAACACTGAATTAGCCAATACAGAATCATTTCTCCTAGGGAATATTCAGACTTAAGTTCCTGTGAGCCTCTGGCAATATTTTCATGTCCTAATCAATACACAGATTTCTATATATGCAACCATACAGTATAGAACAGCTTGACATGGAAATTTTTCACTCAGCACAACACCCTTGAAATTTATGCAAGTTATTACATGCAACAAAGTAGTTCTTTTTTTAACGTTTTATTTTAAAAACAAGTATAGATTTACAGAATGTTACAAAATACTACAGAGTTAGCATATACCTTTCACCCAGTTTTCCCCGGTCTTAGATAGCTATAGTATATTATCAAAACCAGTAAATTGATATTGGTACAATCTTCAGATTTTCATCAGATTTCACCAGTTTTACATGTACTTATTTTCATTGATGTATTTGTATCTGTTTATAGTTCTATTTATAACACATGTAGATTCATGTGACTAACACCTCAATCACTATTCAGAACTATTCCATCACAACAAGGACACCTGTGTTGCCCATTTACATCACTCCAGCCCCCTCCCTCTTCCACCATTTCTAACCCCTGGCAACCATTAATCTATTCTCCGTCTCTATAAGCTTGTCATTTTCAAATGTATATAAATAGAATCAAGCTTAAATAACCTCTTGAGATTTACCTTTATTATTCAGCAAGGTTATCTTGAGACTCATCCAAATTGTTGAATACATCAATAGTTCATTCCTTTATATTGCTGAATAATATTCCAGCATGGATGTAGCACAATTGGCTTAATCATTCATTCATTGAAGGATATTTCTTTCCCCAGTGTGTGACTATTACAAATAAACAATAATATACAGATTTTTGTATGGATATAAGTTTTCATTTCTCTGGAACAAATACCCAGAAACATAATTGCTGACTTGTACATTAAGTGCAAGTTTTATGTTTTTTTCTTTTTAAGAAACTGCCAAACATGTTTGCAAAAAGGACTGTACCATTTTATATTCTGGCCAGTAATGTTCAAGTGACTTAGTTTCTTCATGTTCTCACTAGCATTTGGTATTAACTTATTTAGCTAGCCTGCTAGGTATGAAGTAACATCTCCTTGTGGGTTCAGCTTGCATTTCCTTAATAGCTAATGATGTTGAACATCTTTTCATAGTCTTAATTGCCATCTCTTTGATGAAATGTTTCTTTATGTCTTTTGCCCATTTTCTAATTTGGTTTTTGACTTTTTAAATTCTTTGTTTCTTGCTGAGTTTTAAGAACTCTTTATATGTTCTAGATGCAAGTCATTTGTTAAATATGTGATTTGCAAATACTCTCTCCCATCCTGTCCACTGTCTTTTCAATCCTCTTAATAGGTTTTTTCATAGAGCACAAGTTGTTAATTTTGCAAAGTCCAAACTATCAATTTTCCTTCTGTGGATCATCCATAAACTTGCATATATGTGAACTCTTTGTCTATTCCTAGGTCCCAATCATTTACTCCTGTTTTCTAGTTTTACATTTTACATTTAAATCTATAACTCACTATATATAGATTTATAAAGTGTGAGGTTTATGCCAAGATTTATCTATTTTATCTTTTACCTAGTGGATGTTCAATTGCTCCAGTATCATTGTTGAAAAGACCATTTTTCCTCCATTGAATTGCTTTCATACCTTTGTTAAAAATCTGTTGGGAATATTTGTGTGGATCTATTTTTGGGTCCTCTATTCTCTCTTATACATTTGTTCAGTTAAAATATATCATGAAACGATTTCCACAAATATTTTTAATATCATTTTACCTAAAGCATGGCACTGATTAGATACATGAGTAGTGTGATTTATTTAATCACTACCATTTTGAACATTTAAGTTATTTAACATTTTTACCTAATATAAACCTCCCCACAGTGAACATCTTTGTATCATAATATACAAGTTTGCATGTATTCATGATAATATGTTAGAATCTCTAGAAGTAAGCTGTATCTTCAAAGGGTATACATGTTTTTTTTTTTAAAATGAACTCCTTTGAACAATAAAGCTTCAACTGTTTTAAGTGCATGTTTAAGAACATGTGTATCTGTGTAAAATAAGCTTAGGTGTAAAGGGGAAATAGGTGAATGGGGAAGAATTACTATGAAGCTAGTCATTGCTGTTCATGAAAGAATCATTTGTGTTTTCATGTCTGCTGAAAATTAATGAATGATTCAGTTTTCTCAGAATTATTTGCTGTAGGGTAAAGGGGAGAACTTCTACTAATTCCCCTTATGTGTCATCATATAATTTCTTAAATGCCAGATAACCCATAGAAAGAGCTGGATAAATGTGCCTTTGGAAGCCAAGTTTGAAAGTAGATTGAGCAGAATTCATTACCTGTAGTCAATATTTTTATTAAAAAAACAAAAAAACAAAAAAAAAAAACCATTTAACCAGCTCATTATGTGGTACATAACCAATATTAATGCAGAAGATCTCTGTAAGTCACAGAGTTGACAGGAAAGGAGGAGAGGAAAAAAGTGAATCTTGGCTTTGCACACATAGAACAGTCTGTTGAAAATATAGTATCTCTGTGGGACCTGAGATTGGCTCAGTTGGAATATGGGAAAGGGAATTCTTGAGAGAAACAAAGGGATGGCCCCCAGACTGAGCATGTAGCTGGTCTGTGAGTTTGCACATGGTAGAGGAGATGGTTGGAAATAGTGCTGGAAAGGCAGGATCTAGGAAGAAACTGGAATCTCAAGTAGAGGCAGGTGTATTATATTCAAATGGGGAAGCTTTTTAAGTTCTTACACAGGAACAGGTGACCCAAGCTGCCTTTTAGAAAGATAATTCTGGCTACAGCCTTCCAACAGCTGGTGTGGGAGGAGGACGCAGCTGCAGAAGCTACTACCTAAGTCTAGGAAGAAGAAATTCAATGTTATACTCTGACAGAAGCAGTAGGGGCGGATTAAAGTTTATGAATCTGTACTCCTCAAGATGACCTCAAGGAAGTTTGGGGGCAAAATATTTGCCTGGAGGGAAGAGAAGGGTGTATCATTGCTTGGATCATGTGTTTTAGTTCAACAATGATTGGGAGAAGTGACAGAGAAGAGATGCTGGAATCCATGATGATTAAGAGCAAGAGCACTGTAGTGTCAAAATGCCAGGCTCATAGTCCCATAACTTGAATTTACTAGCTATATAACCCCTAGTAAGTAACTTAAATTCTCTATACCTTAGTTTCTTCAGTTGTAAAATGGAATGATAACAGTACTGTCAGGTCTGGTGTTGTTGGGTTTGAGACCACCAAATGATGACAGTGGGGTGGCTCTGATCTGGTGATGAAGAAGAACTTGCATTTGAGAGGTTTTGCATGTTTTATTGGCAGTGGCAGGGTTAATCACTGCAGAGAATATGGGTGTTTCCACACCCACTCTCTTACTTCTGCCGTGGCCAGGCACTGGAGAATGCTGGTGTTTTCATGCATAGTGTTTCCACTGTCCCACAACAGCAGTGTGTGTGCCAAGCTTACAGCAAGGGCAGTCTTAAATATACATTGGGACAAAGGAGGCTCTGTGCCAAAGGGTTACAAAGTGGGTGACATCAGCCTGCTCAAAGTTGTTAAGTTGTTTACCTCCAGAGCCCAGTGTTCCAGAGGTTCCAGAGATAAGATTAACTCCAAGGCTGACTCCAAGGCTGACCCCATCAGAAGGCTCAGCCATCTATAGACAAGGGACTTCCTTCCCCTGACAAGTACCCATTTCATAGTAATGTTGTGGGAATTAACCAAATGAATACATGTCAAGTGCTTACAACAGAGAATGGCACAGATTCACTATTACTCTTCTTATTATCATTATTTGTGAACTGCCTCAAGAAAAGAAGTTTGCAGCTGCGTCTGCTTGACAAGGTCCTCTAGTCTTGGGTGGAAAAGGAAGAAATTAGAGGAGCAAAGGAAGAAATATCTAACAACAATGCTTCTTCCATTCTAATGTGCAAAAGCATCATCCAGGGATCAAGATAAAATGCAGACTATGATATAGCAGGTTGGGGTGGGGCATTTCTAAACAGATCTCAGCTAGTGTGCAAGGATCTGACAGCTCCTTGAGTGCTATATTCTCATCTCTCCTTTTCACCCCCTGAATCATCTTGAACTTTGGGTATTCAGGGTATTCCAGCTTTTACTGTCATAACATTGTTTTCAGGGAAACTTTTTTTCATATGATAATAACTATAAAATAACTCTTAAATACCAAGTGCTTTACATTCCTTATCTCAAATATTCATAACAAACTTAGTAAGAATAAGGTACTATGAATCTCATTTTACTGATGAGGAAACAGAGAGAGGTTATGCAACATGCTTGAGGTCACGCAGCTCACAAGTGCAGAGCTGGGATTCAAACCCAGGATGCCTGGATCCCAAACCAGGGATCTTCTCAGACCTGAGCTATTTTCCAAGGGATTTGCCTTCTGTAGTGACTCCAGAGATTAGACACAGAAGCAGAAGTTGGAAAGGAAAGAACAGAACATTATAGACTGAAGTCATTTGGGTCTCTAGAACATCTGTTTTATGGAGACCTCTTATAGGATATTATAAATCCCAAGTTCCTAGGATTCATATCTACCCACCACCCTCTTACATGGAGCCTTATTTAGTCAGATGTTTACGCTTAAACAGGATCTTTTTTGGTAAGGTATTCCCCAAGGGCTTTAACTCATTCATCAAGATACTTGATTAAAAAGTGAGAGAACTCTAATTACTAATTAAGAGATACTAATACTATAAATCTTGGAAATGGTAAGATGAAAAGTCTAAAATGCACACACATTTCTATTTTATCTACTAGATCCATGAAAAATAATACCTTATCCTCAGATATTGGCTTTAGGAACAATAATGAATTTATATGCATGTACTACTGTATGGAGAAATTATGAAACAGAGGGAATCCTTCCTTCTGAGGGCCACATGATGTGGTTTCTAAGGAGTTAAGATATACTTGTACACTCAAATAAGGTCAGATATGGGAGATCAAATGAGCAGTAAGCAAGGCAAGTAAGGTCTGATGCTCCATGTTCAGCATTTAGGAGGATCCTAAAGACACACCTTCATAACTATCACAGCTCTTACCGAGTTCCATTACCATTTATTTATTTACCATCTGTTTTTCCTACAACTTTCTAAATTTTTATTTTTCATATATTCCCTTCATGAATCTCCTCGGGTCTATAAATGCTGAGTACTCTTTTTCATTGTTTTTATTTGTTTGTTTTTCCTATTTCTATGTATTTACCTGCTTTATAATTTAAATACATTTTTCATTAGTGCTACTTATTTCTTTTTTAGTTAAGTAAATTTACTTTAAAAGATCTTTATATCATTCCTCTGATTGAGAAACCATAATCATTTAGATGGTCTATGAAGTAATTGACCTCAGAGATGGGGCATCTGGTACAGAGCTGGCATCTTTCAAGCAACCTCATGTGACCAACCCACAGTTTCAGCTGGTCTCTCTGGAACAGAGGTGCCAGCATGTTTTGGAATTTACTTGTGATGAAATGTTTGCAGGGTTATTTAAGTGCACTTATGCAGTGGGCAACCATGACTTCATAGATGGATAAAAATGACAGATTGTCACCATCCAATCATTCCTATGGCATTCCAGACCCTCAAAGAAGAAAACTGGGCTTTGCCTGTTATGTAAGTGGTCATAGTTGACCTTCAAGTGTTTGACAATAGTGCAGATCAGCAGTTGGTAAAGAAAGAAAACAGCAAGGTTGAGACAGGTTGGAAAAAGTTGAACTGTTGAGTCATTTCTCTGTGTGTTCCAGGGATGCTCATAGAAGATTCTAGGAAGTGTGGGATGCTGTCTCTGGTGAATCAGTTATTTAAGATTTACCTTAAGATCAACAAACTCCATCTGTGTAAACCTCTCATCACAGCCATTGACAGCTCACACCTGAAAGGTGATTATAGTATAGAGGGAGACACAGGTTCCATGTTGGATGAAAGGCCATGTTTGATAGTGACTTTAAGCAAGCTGAAGGGCACCTGCCTTTTGCCTTTGAGCACTGTTACCATTTAAGTCAGAAGAACAATTGGATGATTCTGATATAGTTACTTGCAGTAAAAATGCTGTTGGGTCAGATGCCAACCACTGAGCTTTTGAAAAACTATTATCTCATGCAGCTTGCTGAAATAACTAAAGCTGTAGAAGGCAGTCTCCTTCTATTGAACATGGCTCTGATGAAACATAAGACTGTTTTTATTCACTATGGTATCCTTCTTACCGTTGACAAGCTAAAGATCATCACCTACAGGCATCTTTTTAAGAAAATGTATTTATTATTCTCTAGATGTTTTTCTAGTTGCCTTGAAATTCACACAAGTAGAAGATGTGGACATCAAGAACATTCAGTACTTCTGGCCAACCCGATATACATGGGTCATGTTAAAGACTATATATCACATCAGGCTCAGAAGCTGGTTCTCAGCAAGCAAAGCCCATTCCCTTCACTGTCTAACTGTGTTGAAAAGTCCTGAGGAGTGTGGTCCTCTCTGATGGAATCAGTCCTGTGTGGTGATGTTACTCATTGAAATCTCTTTGGGGCTCTTTTCCCAGGGATGTTGAGACTGAGTTTGCCAACATACATAAATGCCTTGAAATCTCCTTCTCATTAAGAACTAATGGTGACTTCTCAGAGACCTGGAATTCCTTTTTCAGTCTTTGCAGCCCTCTCCTTTGGCTCTGGAGTGTTCACAAAACTTCTGTGAAGGAGGCTCTATCTTCAAGGCAGCTATAGTTTACTTCTCAAAATTGATATCCATTGTAGCTTTTTATTAAATTCTTTCTATTAAAAGACATCCTCAACTTATACAAATGGCATGTTCTTTGTTATATCTTCTGGGATATCAGAAAAAAAAAAACAAAACAGGGACCTAAAAATAACTTAAGAAAGTCTCCAGTTACAGTTACAGTTACAGTTAATTGATTATTTGTCCCCATTTGGCCAAGTTACTGTCTATGCTATGATTCCCCAGAAGTTTTATGATAGTGAAATGATATATGTTTAATAAATGCTCTTTTGTCTTTGCTATGGGCACATGTTTTTGCAAGACATTCACATAAAAACAAAACAGCAATCCTGACAGCCTTGCTTATCCCTTGAATGAAGGAACTTCCCATCCTGCTGCAGGCTCACCACACAAGCTTAGGGTTTTTCCATTCACAACCCAAGGGTTGTGCTTATACCAAGTATGAGCAATTAGAGAAGGTCTGTGTGCCTTCAGCACAATGTGGAAAAGCTTATAAAATCTGTTATTATTATTATTATTATTATTATTATGCCACATAATAATGGTGGGGGTAAGGGTAGGGATTTGGTTTAGATAAGAATTCTCAAAAAAATTCACGGGGTACAATTGAAAAGAAAACAATGGGATGTAACTACAAAAAATATTGAATCAAGGAGATGTATTTGATTACTGCATAGGAGCTATTAACTGGAAAAAATGCAATGACACCTTTCTGTCCACAAGGCAACTGGAATATATGACACAATGAGTCTGGGAGGCCTCTAATTCCTCTAATTCAGTGGAGACGTCCCCGTCTGCACATACAAGTGCAGAAGGAGCTCAGGGACCCAACAAGTCAAGTGTTTGCAGATGCATCAGAATTAGCCACCATTTAAAAAACCCACCATTCAGAATGAATTCCCTACATGTCACAATAAGTTCAATTAAAAAGAAAGATATCTTCTGTGACTTCTTTGCTGTACACATTCTCCCACCTGTATGTTGGATTTTTCAAACTACCAAGCATTGAGGGAATTTATCCAGGCATATTATTAATGCCAGCCCACAACTGCACAAACACAAATAAGCAAGATTTAGAGCACTTCAAAACTGACTGCCTAATTTAAAATTGCTTGAGTGCAGTTAATCAATATTTATTTGCATTTTTCTAAGAGATGAAAAATGTATTTTATAGTACTGATTTCATCATTTATATGTTAAGAAAGAGTACAAAAGCAGTGTAATGGTTCCAATGGTAGTCTTTGGAGGCAGAAGTATCTGGACTATGAATACTTATGAACTGGGGCATTGGGAAAATTACCCAGGGTTGAACACAGTTTTCTCAGCTATAAAATGGTGATAGGACTAGTTCCTTATCCACAGAGTATAAAGTGAGGATATGTAAAATAGCACAGTCCAGGCATATGGCAAAAGCTCAGTGTTTTGTTTTGTTTTGTTTTTATTATTAAAACTTTTAAAAATGTCTCTTCTTTGACTTTTTCCCCCTCATCTTTCATGTGGGATAGGAGCTGCGCTATTGGCTGAAGCCAGACTTGTAAATTCTGAAGCTTAATGGAAAAAGCAGGTAATATAAGCAAGAAGTATGAGTCGAGGTGTTTAAAAGTTTGAATGAGAGATTCTGTAAAGATGGCAGTGTAGGTATATGTGATACTTGCATCCTCCCACAACCACATCAGAATTACAACTAAATTACAGAACAACTTTCTTTCAGAACTGCCGGAAATTTAGCTGAATGGAAGTCTTACCACTAAGAATTTAAAGAAGCCACATAGAGAGTGGTAGGAGGGGTGGAGACAAGGAAAGAGATGGAATAAAACCTACATCTCATGGATAAATATCTGGGAGGATATTGCAGATGTGGAGATCCCCCAGGAGGAGTAAGGGGTCCCAGTCCCACACCAGGACTCCCAACCCAGGATTTCAGTGCCAGGAAAAGAAGTCCTCATAATTTCTGGCTATAAAAACCAGCAGAGATTGAGGCTGAGGAGGATGGAGAGCTTCTGGAGTTCCAAGCAGTTCCTCTTAAAGAGCCCCTAATCAGACTTATTTAGTTTCACTCTCTCTGAGCTTCTGTGCTGGGGCAGCAGCTTGAAAGGCACCAGGAACAAATGGGGAGGAAATGATTGTCTGACATCAGAATGAGAGCTGGAGGGACAACTTTCTACAAGATGATAATGCTAGCAGAGGCCACTGTTCCTTTTCTGAGCTCCCCCCAAACAGAATCTGCAGGTGGGCATCATATCTGTATCTAGCGACCTGGCTCACATTCTTCACCCGACCCTGGTGATTCCCTGAAGCCCCACCCCACTCGATATGCAGGCCCAATCAAACTGTTTCCAGTGGCTTTTCCATAAGAATGGTCTGTCACAGCTCATGCTTCAGACTCTCCTAAAGTCTCTCAAACAAACAGCATCTGGCCTCAGCATGCCCTATACCTTTCACTAAGTGGCCCCGGGCCTGGTATTAAGGACAGCCAGCTTTGGTTCAAATCTTGGCCTCACCTGGGCACCTCTAAGCCCAGAACAAGTAGCAGCCATCTGCAGATCACTTTGTAGCTCATTCCAGGTGGCCCCAGGCAGAACACAGGTGATGGCTTACCTTGTTCTATACCTCTTAGGAGGCCCCAATGCTAGCATGCACCTGGTGGACAACTTAAGACCATGTTGAAATATCACCACTCAACCACCTCCACAAGTGACACACTCAAGGGGCAAACTCAGCAGGCACTAACCTGCCGTTGCGGGTGGGTCCTTGCATAGCTGATCCTCCATAGTAGTTGCAACCAGTCCATATAGCTTATGGGATGGGGGTAAATGTCTCCATTAACATGCCAACAGCAATCAAGAATCAAGTACAACAGGAGGTTGTATACAGCCACACAGGGGGTGTACCTTGAGTGCCCAGCTTTGATGATTGAGGAGGCTATGCTACTGGACCCTACAGGACACCTACTAAGTCCAGGAGTTACAGCAGCTTTACCTAATACATAGAAACACACAGGGATGCTGCCAAAATGAGGGGGGAAAGAAACACATCCTAAATAAATGAAAGAAATAAAAAACTCCAGAGAAAGGACTAAACAAAACAGAGACAACCAATCTACTAGCTGCAGAGTTCAAAACAATGGTTATAAGAATGCTCAATGAACTTAGAATTTCAACAGCTTTAAAAATATGGAAACCATAAAAAAACAGTCAGAAATGAACAATTCACCCTACATTAACTGAAATGAAGAATAATTTACAGCAAATCAATAATACAATAAATGAAGTTGAGAATCAAATCAGCTATTTTGTATATAAGGAAGAAAAAACTCCCAGTCAAAATAGCAAAAACAAAAAGGAATAAAAAAAATGTGGATAAAGTACGGAGTCTCTGAGACAATGTCAACCATACCAACATTTGCATCATGGAGGTATCAGAAGAAGTGAGAACAAAAACTTGAAAACCCATTTGAAAAAATAAAGAAAGAAAACTTCCCTAACCTGGTGAAAGTAATATACGTACAAGTCTAGGAAGCACAGAGAGTCCCAAATAAGATGAACCCAAAGGGGCCCACACCAAAACACATCATAATTAAAATGCCAAAGGTTAAAGATAAAGAGAAAATCTTAAAAACAGCAAGAGAAAAGTAGTGTGTTGCAAGGGAGTTCCCATGACTGTCAGCTGATTCCTCAACAGAAACTTTGCAGGCCAGAAGGGATTGGCAAGAAATATTTAAAGTGATGAAAAAGCAGGATTCTAATAAGTAGACTAAAGATGAAAGAATAAGGAGACTAACATGAAAGACATAATTGCAGATAGATGTAAACAGCATTAGTCAAGAAATAGAAAATAACATTAAGTTGGAATTGTGAGCTGTTCAGGAAAGCTATACAGTAGAATATGTTTCGGGGAATGTTCAGAATTAGGGAAGAGTAATGTCACTGAGACCAAGAGAAGAGACTGTTATGGAGTCAATGTATCAAATGACACATTATATTGTGGAGGATGGAGACAGAGAAAAAAAGATACTTGGATTTGTTATTTAGAGGTAAATTTAGGATAGTGATAGGGGCTGAAGGCAAATTACACAGGGTTAAGTAAGTGGTGAGAACAGCAGACTCCAAAACAAGCCAGTATAGTATCTTTGAAAGTGAGAAACTAGGCTTAATTAAGAGACTTAAAAAAACATAATAGCCTGATGGAAGTGTGAACCTAGATTGGATATAACTGTGGGCAAATCAGCTACAAAAATATTTTGGGAACATTTGAAAAATATTGAATAAGAATTGAGCATTCCTTAAGGGACAATCTCACTTATAATGTGGAGACTGGTAACTGAAAAAAAAAGAAAAGAAAAGAAAAGAAAGCAGTTTATAAAATAATATGTATTTACCTCCCTGTTCACAGCATCATTATTTCCAACTGTTCAAAGCTGGAAGCAATTCACGTGTCCATCAATAGATACATGGGTGAATAAAATATGGTCTATGTATACCATGGAATAGTATTCTGCCTTAATGAGTTAGGAGATTCTGATATATGCCACAGCATAGATGAATCTTAGGGACATTATGCTAAGTGAAAGAAGCCAGTTACAAAAAAAAAAAAAATTAAAAAATGAATGTAGTATGACTCTACTTGTATCATAGTCAATCACATGGTAACAGAAAACAGAAGGGTGGTTGCCAGGGGCTATGGGAGAGGGAAGTGGGGAGTTACTGTCTAATAGGTATAGGGTTTCAGTTTTGTAAAATGAAAGTCCTGGGTTTTGCTCAATAATGTGAGCATATTTAACACTACTGAACTGTACACTTTAAAATGGTTAAGGTGGTAAATGTTATGTTAAATGTATTTTATTACAGTTAAAAAATTAACAAAAATAAAAAATAAAGCCTTGGCTGGTGGCTCAGTGTATAGGCAACAGCCCATGAACCCAAAGGTCACTGGTTCGATTCCCAGTCAGGCCACATAACCAGGTTGCAAGCCAGGTCTCCAGCCAGGTCCTTCAGGTCCTTAGTTAGAGACAGGTGAAAGGTAACCATACATTGATGCTTCTCTTTCTTTCTTCCTCCCTCCTTGCCTTTCTCTCTAAAAATAATGAATAAAATCTTTTAAAAATGTAAAAAATAAAATAAACAAACAAAAAATAAAAGTTTGAACATAAGTGATAAATGGCAACTATCACCTATATTAGTGAGTATTACTATGGTACATGGGCCAGTGTCTGACCTAAACAAAGGACATGGGAATATGAGTACAGTTGCTGAGTTTTCCAAAAAATTCTAGATTCTTTTAAAATGTGACATTGTCCAAATTTTTAAACACTGGCAAACAATTCAATATACTATGAATTTATCTATTTCTTCATTTAACAGTGAGCCAATATGGAAAGGGCAAACAAAATACATGCCTAGGTTGAATTTAGCCCATGCACAACAATTGGTAATCTCTGTATTAAAGGATGCTAAAACAAAATGAACCCAAGCTATTTCCAGGAAGTTATTCTAAAATTAGATCAAACCCTGGTAGCAGAGGAGAAAGTTGTCATGCTTTTCTTCCTCCCTCCCCCTGAGTTTTTATCAGTATTTATTCCATTTTTTAACATCTATCCATTCATCATCCATCCATCATCATGAAACCTGTATAATGAATTACTGGGTGTTAAGAAAGATTTAAAGATGTAGATGACAGAATGCCTGACCTCGATGAGCTCCCAGTGTCTGAGAGATATTGGTGGTGGTACATAGGAGTGCCCTACAAAGTCTAGTTGTGGAAGGAGGCTGAAGATAGAGTCAGTGTGATAATAGCAGAAGTGACTTTAAAGAAGTGCAAACAAACCATCACAGTTTGGAGGATGCCTGCCCCCACCTCTTCCCTCTCTCTACTCCAGTCCCAGGTGCCTGACCCCACTTGCTTGCCCTGTATATCATTACTTACACCCACCTCTTCTCTGGAGAACTTAGGCCCAAAGCCACAGTAATTACTGTTCCTTGAAGAGGAAAACATTGGTAACATTTAAGTGTGTACATTTTCAAATTTATGATATATATTTAAAATATCAGCAAAGAATAATGGGAAGAAAAACCTGAGAAATCAGATCTAGAACTGAATTAGCTGCTGACTCTCTTTATGACCCTGGGTATGACTTCAGGTGAGGGTGAGATGAAGGACTGAAGCAAACAATCTCTAAAATCTCTTCAGACTCTAAAAGCACATAACTATGTTCCTTAAGTCTTTGGACTCATATACAAAATTTTGCTGAAATAGTCAGTAGTTGGTATGTATAGTAGTAGATTGAGCATACTTATCTACACAGTGGAACAAGGACCTGAAGGGAATAAAAGATAAAAACCTTGCCATCCATATGCTTATGCTGGTGTTACCACCTACCTTTATGTAGCCTGCCTACTCTACAGGCATTTTCTTATCCAGTGTGTTATTTGATCATTTTATTGGAAAGAAAAACAAGGTTCAGAAAGGTAAAGAGAAATTGAACTTGTTCAAGTCTCCACAGCTTTTAAGTGGGAGAGCCTGACATACAACCTTCTACCTGGGCTTCGCTTTCCCAGCTAGGAGAATAAATAAACACTATGGCCATCACCCCAGCAGAGCTGGTGCCTCCACCAGTATGTGGAGTATTTATGATGTGCAAGGAACCATGCTAAGTGTGTTATATCACATTCATAATCTTATTTAATCTTCCCTCCACTCTGTGGGAATGGGAAATATCTCCATTTTACAGGCAGATGAGGCTCAGAAGGGTAAAGTAACTTGTCCAAGGTCAAGGAGATAGTGCTGAAATGAGGAAGAATTAAAAATTATTTCTATCCAATTCTGACTTATCACAATACATAAATTAACAAATGTAATTAGAGTGATACCAGGAGGAAAGAAAAGGGTTGGGGAAACCTGGAAAGGCTTCCAAGAGAAGGTACATTAATAATTGGGCAAGACATGCTAGGCAAAGAAATCCAAAGATGAAGAGACTGAGGGGTCTTTTCAGAGAATGGGGTTTGTCCAATTGGTACAGAAGAGAACAGGGTTACAGAGTCTACGTTGCACAATCCCAGGGAGTACCACTCACATTGTGTTGTATGGTTACACCCTTCTGGAGATGTAGTCTGCAGATGTATACTATAACGTAAACAGTGCCCTCAGAGTCTTGTGATGTGGCAGTCTTGAGAGAATGAAGCTAAGTAGATTGACTCTAAATTAAGGAGAGCTTTAAATGTTGCAGCTGATTTAACCCAGTTGGTAATGAGGAATGTACCAAACATTTTTGGGTGTCCTGAGAGCTATATGACCACTCTAGACATAGTATGCATATAACAGTGGGATTGGACAGAGAAGAAGAGAAGCAGAAAGACTAATTAGGTAGCTTCTGAAATAGTGGTAAAATCTAAATAAGCATGGAGAAAGGGAAAAGCAAAGAGGAGAGTTTTAATCTGAGAAGCATTATCAAAACAGACTGGCCTTGCTTACTTAATAAACATACGAAAGAAAGAGAAAAATAAATTTTTTGATTTGGGGAGTTTAAGTGACTAAGGAAATGAGTATCAATGTGAGAAATATGGAGGTAAGGAGAAGAATTAGTTAGGGCCAATTTAAGTGCATTGAGTTTTTTCTTTTTCCTTCCTTCCCTCCTTTCCCCTTCCCTCCCCTCCTTTCCCATCCCCTTCCCTTCCCTTCCTTCTTTCTATCCTTCCTAAATCCTTATTTAAGGACATGTTTATTGATTTTAGAGAGAGGGGAAGGGAGGAAGAGATAGAGGAGGAAAAACATCAATCTGTTGTCTCTCTTATGCACACCTGCAGGGGATCAAACCTGCAACTTAGATATGTGCCTTGACTGGGAATCGAACCCATGACCCTTCAGTCTATGGACAAGACTCCAACCAACTGAGCCACAACAGGCAGGGTTGAGTTTTTTCTTTTGCATTAAATTTACTATGGTTACATTGGCTAACAAAATTATATACATTTCAAGTATAAAATTCCATGATATACCATCTATATATTGCACTGAGTCTTGATGAAAGTAGATACTCCAGTAGAAATATATCTGGAAGTATGTAATTTAATCTTGTATAAGTCATAATGGCTGAGATAGAGATTTTGGAGGTCTTCCAACCCTAGGAAGAGTTGCAATCACTGGGAACTTACCATGAATCTTACTCCAATGATTATCTTTGGCCATGTGTCTGGGACTGGGATGAAATCCCTGTTCATACTGCAGCTTTTTACATGGAGTATGTAAATCCATTCTGGCATAGAGTTTCACCACTATCAACATAAATTGGCCCACACAAAAGGCAATAAGTACCAATAATGTTTACAAAGTAATTTAATTTAAACACAAAAACTTCTACAAGATACATTAACAAACACAAACCCCTGCGAAGCATATTCATAAATATTGATTAAAGAGATGGCATAAACCAGATGGTGGAACACCATGACTCCTGGATTCTGTAATGTAACAGCAATTACTATATGGGGTCAGTCTCAGGTAGAGAATTAAATGGAAAGCCAGTCCCAAAATTATTTCTATAATTCTGTATTTTATATAATGATTAGTTTTGTCTTCTAAAAATTCTACTTAAATTATAAAAATAATATAACAAGATTATATAATACTTGGGGGAGGAAATGACCCCAAATTCTCTAATTATTTTCATTTTTATATTGTTGTCATCATTGGGTACATATAATTATGTATCCTTACTTTCCTCTCTTAATATTTGCTGTTTTGCATTGTCCATGATGGAATTCATTGCTATGAAATGGCCATATGACATTTCACCAAATGGATGCATCAAAACTAATTGAGCCAAGTTCCTGGGGACAGGAATTTAACTTAATTATGCTTTCAAAACAAATAATGCTATACTCAATGTTGTTGTGCCTATTTTTCTCTATTTTTGATTATTCTATGACTTAGGCTGCCAGAAATTAAATTAGTGGATCAAAGAAAACATGTATTATTTTATACTTTTAAAAACATGTACCAGAATTCATCTCCCAAATTTTACTCTGATTTTCTCAGCACCAGCAATAAATAGTGCTACTCTACAGCACCTTTACTAGCTCTAGATATTACCATTTTTAAGACTAAGAAGTGAAAAATAACTTGTTCCATTTTTATTAAAAATCTAAATCTCTTTAAATTAAGACATTTTCTCCAGTAACTTTGAATGTGAGTATATAGTTGCATATAAACCATTATTTTTCTTTCATAAAAGCAGCAACATGGATGTATTTCTATCTAAAATTCCAATCAGAACAATGGCAGATTTAGTGTATGCCTTTGAAGATTTTGTGGTATATTTTGACATTTGAAGTGTCTTCATTCAGGCTTCACTGCATACACTGAGCTACAAAGAGTAATAGACTAGGGGGAAGGGCATTACAAGCACAACGTCAGTGTTTGCAAAGGAAGGTGGTGTGTGACAAATGTGATGTTTTCATGGCACTACATAGTTGGAGAAAAAAGGCACTTGCCTAGTACTGTGTAGGAAGCTACTCTGAAACATGGCTTCAAGCAATAATGGTGTAATATTTCTCCTCATTGTGTGTGTTGGTTGGAGAATTCTGCTAGCTTTGACCACAGAGCTGCATTCATCTTGAAGGTTGGCTTAGGGTAGGTTCAGCTGGGATATCTAAGGATGGCAGGGAATCACTCTCCAAGAAGTCATTCATTTTCAAGACGCTAGACCAGGCTGCATTTCTTCACATGGTGCCGCTGAAGTTTCCAGAGGGGAAGCCCCAATATGTAAACACTTAACAAACCTGCTCAGTCACATGCGCTGATGTCCTTGTAGTCAAAGAAAGTTGTATGGCCAAGTCCAGCCTCAACAGGGATGGGAACTATTCCATGGATTCTGGGAGGTGTGACTTATGGAATTCCTTGGAGAAACCATCTCTCACAGTTATAATTAGAACAACGGGCAGTGAGACTGGATACAGATGTCAGATTGCTGCAGCTTTCATGTGCTACCTGATTTAAGGTTTCTTTCTAATAGATTCCCAAGAATGACTGGAGAGTTTTTAATAGTTTTGAAGGTGTCAAAGAGATGTATGTGAAGTTACTTGCTCTGCTATCTAGTCTTAGAAAGCTGACTTAGGATAGACTGCATAGTTTTAAACATGAGAGCATTAGTACACAACCAAGATCATCACAATGGAAAGATCATGGAGAGGAGGAAAAATAGTTAAGAAATATTTATTAGTAATAACAATATTAAGATTTATTGAGCACCAACTATGTGCCTTTACAATCTTATCTCATCATCCTTATAACAATCACTTTACAGAGGTACACTTAACTCTATTTTATAAGATGAAGAAATGGGCCAAATGGCTGAGTAACATTCTTAGGTATTTAAGGCAAGTTTGTGGGAGAAATAAGGTTCAATCCTCCATCTCTTTGAAGGCATGAATTTTCTCAATGTTGCTGAAGAAAAAGAGGCTAGAAACTTGAAGGAGTGGTGAAGAGGTCAACATGACTGATAAACCAGGAGAGAAAAGCCACAAGTTCTCTCATATTTATTAGTCATGGGGTTAAAAGTTGAGAGAAGAACAGATGTCTGGTGGGTGGATGCTGGGGTCAAGTGAAGAAGGGGAGATGGGAAGGGGAGAGAGAAGGACTGACTAACTGACTTGGCATCTTTAGAAACAACACTGAGGGTTTCTGATCAGTGCCCCGGTTGCAACAAGCTCATCGTGGAACTTACCCTGGGGAGAGGTAACAGGTCAAGAGAGTTACTGGTAAGGTGCAGAGAAGATGGATAATGAAGAGCAATTTAAACTCTGCATTTGTTTGGTTATTTATTTATTTATTTTAAACAACTCCCCACCCCCTTCCCCCACTCCTCCTCATTTCTTCCTTTCAACTGGCTCTTTGTGGGTGGGTTATGCTTCTGAAATGCCTACTTCCTTCCCCTTTTGTCTTTCTGTCTCTATCCCTGGGGAGAATGGAAATTAGCTAAGTGGGATGGGTGTTCAGGAGGCAGGTTTTGGCTCTCCGCCAAGAGAGGATTCCCCAAAGAGTATCCAAAAGTATCAGCTTCACAACTGGCCTTCTTAGAGCTGAAAGGGTTCCTTTGTTATTTTATTTTTTTTTCAATATTCCAAAACAGGACAGTTATAATTTGTTTTAAGAAATCTATGATTACACCCAAACAAATCTCTCAAATCACCTCAAATAATCAGTTCATGGATATTGAGCTGAAGAGAGGGAAGTCAGGTAGGAGACACAAAAATAAAACAAAGGCTTTACAATGAATGCATAGCATTTGGTGGGGAGGGGATGATCTTACAATGAGAGGTTATATCATGTAAACAAGAATCAGAACTAAAGCAGATTGAAATAACTGCTAAGTAGAAGTGTGTACCTGATGCTGGGAGGAGGCAGAGAAAGGAAAATGTCATGGAAGGGTAGACATTGAGCTGACTTAAAAAAAAAAAAAAAGGATTATTTATTTATTTACTATTTTTAGAGAGAGGGGAAGGGAAAGAGGCAGAGAGGGAGAGAGACATCAATGTATGGCTGCCTTTCACCTGCCTCCCCCAGCTATGGACCTGGCTGGAGACCTGGCTTGCAACCTGATTATGTGCCCTGGCTGGGAATCAAACCAGCGACCTTTGGGTTCGCAGGCCGGCGCCTATCCATTGTGCCACTAGCCAGGGCTGAGCTGATCTTTGAAAGATGAAGAGAAGAGGCTAAAAAGAATATCTAAGGCAGGGCAGAGGGTACAGCTAGAGCAAGAGTGTAAACCGGTCATGAAACTAATGCAGTAGGGGAATGGCTGGATTGCAGTAAGAAGTACACATTCTTGGGCCAATGTAAGAGTCTCAGGGTTTTGATATGAGCCCATTTTTTTTTCTCCAATCATCCTCTGAAACAATGCCATTCATTTAAAAATGTCATAACATCACAACTCTTAAGATTATTTTCATCTTGATTAGTTATATTAAAGCAGTGAACACTGAGCCTTGATACTCATCTACCTCTCAAGGATTGAGCAAAGATGTAGCAAAGGGTAACACATTAAACATCATTCAGCAATTATTTGTCACCACCTGCACTCTGCCTGGTACATAATATAAACGTAATAAATATTTGTGGCTTGGATAAATGAAGGCATTTAAACCATAGCAATCTCTACATCATTTTACATTATGCAAAGACCTAATGGAACTAGTAAGTTGCTTATTGTCACTGGATGGACTGGGTTACAGTGTGGAAATTAACAGCTCTAAAATCTCAGTGGCTCAGCATAATGCAGATTTATTTCTTGCTCATGATACATGTCCAGTGCAGGTTGGGAGGAAGTTCTGCTCATAATATTGACTCAGGGATCCAGTCTGAAGGAGGTTCCATCTTGTCCCATGCTTCCATAATCACCAAGACAAGGGAGCAAGGGCCTGACAAATCCTCTAGCAGCTTTTAAAGCTTCCATCTACATGTGACACAGGTCACTTTGTCTCACATTTTATTGTCCAAAGCAAATCATATAGCCAGATCTGACTTCAAGGAAACAGGGAAGATGGAATCAATCACAGTACTTGTGAACAGCTCTAATGACCACACTGGGTAATTCACGTGGTTGGTCCCTTTATTTCTTAGAAGGAAACCAAATAAATGCAGTTTTGTGAACAAATGCTGTCAAAAATACCAATACATCTGTGTGCACAAGTAAGTAACTAACTCCAAAATTTTCTTAACTGAATTATCAACTAATTAAGCAAATCATCATACTTGCCTTAAATCACTTAAAATTTCAGCATTGTTTCCATGCCAATGGCAGTCCATTTGGTACTCCTTGCCTCTTATGAAGCGATAACATTTATTCTAAAAACCTTGTTCAGTCATTGAACATCTTGCAGAAAATTTAGCTAGCGTAGACATATATATGCCTACTGCTTGTACCAACATTTCCTATCTTCTATTCTGACACTTATTAGATGATGGCTTTAAAGCTATTTTTGAAGAGAAGACTTGAAAGAGGAGAATGGATCAATCACTGTTTAGCCTGCTAGACCCTCTTTGATGTACGGTAACCAAAAGTCATTCTCATCACATCACAGAAGGTTTAGGTGAGGCAAGCTTGTGATCTCAGCTGAATTCTTAAAACACGATACGCTGTCTGGTGTCCCCACACAGGGGATGTAATTCAGTTTATAATAAAAGCTCAGCGCCCTTATTGCTGTTACTACACACAGCAGACTTACTATATAGCATCTATTGTATTTTGGGGGATGAAAGAAAAAGTATTAGATTATGCCCTGACTGCCTATCAAAGTCTACTTAACCAATTCAGTGCTGCTGCTAATTAGCATCTGGGTGCCCTAAGAGGGCACCACCCTAGGCAATTCCTAGCCTTCCTCATGTAGCAAACCTCCATAAGATTACTGTCCCCTTGTGGTGATGAACAAATTATGTCCATTCCATGGTAAATATGAGGCTGTTTTCAAAGGGCTTGGATCATGCTGGCCATCTCATATTACCCATCAACTGGAATAACAGAATAAGGTAAAATAAGGTCCAAAGACAGCTGAGTATATTGACACTTGCTGGAAGAAATGCTCAGTGGCTGAGAGAGTTCATAGATAACCTAGTTTCTCATCCTCTCTGCCTCTTACAACAATAACGTACTTGCCACCTCAGCACACATATTATATAATCAATACTTGATGGCCATTATAGCTGTTGGGCATAGAAAATGCATTCAAAGAGCAGGAGAATCTTCTGGAGACACTCATTCTGTCAACCAGGGTAGTCTTTAAGGTTTTCCTGTTTTCCTCCAAAAGCAGACAGCCAGGGAAAATGTTGACAATGTCAAATGTCTGGCAGAGTTTCTAGGGCAGCAATACTCCACGGGTTTCCCCCTCCCTGCCCAGCCTCCTGGGCATAGGACTGACTCTCAGTGATGAATCAAAAGAGCCATTTAGGGTGTCTAAATATTTCCTTTATTTGCTTTGTTCAGAACTTTCCCCCAATGCTCTAATGTTATCAAGAGTGGGGACTGAGCTTCTTTATTACTGTAACATTACTAATGAATAATAATCGCACAAAAAAAGTTAAAATACCCAATCAAAATATATTCTGGCACTAAATATGAAGGAATATTTTTTACTGTAAATATGCATCAGAGAATTTGATACTGTTCAGCTTATCTCATGAAAGGACTATAAACTATACTGCTAAAAGGAACAAAGTAAGAAAAACAGTTCATTAAAAGATTATTTATGGTTTGAGTCTCAAGAGGACATCCTCTGAACTTGAGTTTTTTACTTGAGAAAGTAAGAGATATAGTTGATTTTTCCAGAGATTTTTATGTTTGTTTTCTGCAGGCTCTGAGTAGTTTGGTATAAAGCCAGAATTCAGCCATGCTTTCCATGATTCATAGAGCTCTACATTTAAAACTTGGGAAATATATATTGATAGAATGTATCTCATTTATGTTGTGAAAACTATAACCACAAGGGAATATGGAAGGAGAACAGGCACATTAAAATGCTAACAAAGAAACCTCCTTGCAATTCCTACGACCCCCCACCCCCTTCTTCCCTCCAAAAATATTCAAGTTAAGCGTGTGGGATTTGCAATCAGGCTGCTACGGAGGGCGGGGGCTAAGGGGGGCCGGTCAGAGATCAAAAATAAATGGTGGGCCACAACACGCAGAGCTTTTAAAAAATAATGTCACATTCTTTCATTCTCAGCATAAGAAATGGGCAACTTGTTCAGGGCAAATAATTGTTTGAACTGAGGGTTTTATTATTAATCTCTGAAGACTGCTGAATTTAGGGTCACAGTAAGGGTTGATTAGGTACAAGGTGCATAAAGCTCTCCTCTGTCGATGCTATTGAAAGAAGCAAGTAATTTAGATTCAGAATTGGTCTTGGATTGAAGCTCACTCCATTACCGACCATTTTCAATTTCAGCCATACAATAAACATCAAGCTCGGCAAGGAAATTAGTACATTTGGTAACGTATTGGAAGAGATGGGCGGGTCTTTGACAAGATGACACTTATCACCAAAGCTTCAGTTAATGAAACCCTTGAGTGGTATCTGCGTTTGACATATTTTGACATTTTCTGAAATCACATCCAGCATTTTTTCCCCCACAATGTTCTTCTTTATGAGAGAAAAAAAATCCATCTATCTTTAAAATTAGTACTGGAGTACTGCAATATTATTGGGGGGAAAATTAAAGAAATGCTGCCTTCCACTGACAGGAAGAACAGGGTACTTTCTCAAAATCCGTAAGAAGCAACAGATTCACAGGATAAATTTTTTCAAATAAAGCTCACAATGCATTTCCAGGAGAAGCTTCAGGTTTAAATGGAACATTTTTTCTTAAATTATACCTTCCCTGAAAGTACCTTTTTCTATTAGATGTGATCTCATTAGTGTGACTACAATTTACATGGCTGCTTCCCACACCCCGCAAAAAAGCAAAGTTGGGATAATTACTTCCTGAACAAAATAGTTTTCTTTCTTTCTTTCTTTTTTTCTGCAAAGAGACTGCTTATAGCTTAGTAAAGGTGGTTCTTTTAAAAGAGAAACCAATGAAAGGGAATAGAAAATGAAGACCACATACCAAAAAAAATTTTTTTCTAAAAAAGAAAAACTGCAAAGGGATAGGGTACAAAATAAATAGGGGAAAAGCAGATAAAAATGAAGGAGGCATCAAGAATAAACAATTTCTGGCTCCAAACTAGTTATGACTAGATCACAACCCATATTCTCTCACCAGAATTCTCACATTTATGTATAATTAAATGCTCTTTTATTGCCAACTGGCCTAAATAGAAGAAAAAAAAAAAAAAAAACCAGAAAAAAGAAGTAAATGCTTTCAAAGTGACAGAAAATTTAGGTTCACACATTCCTAGGAGTGGTTTTGTTATTTACTTTTTTAGTTGTCTCTGAAAGCTTGGTGAAATTATTATGTATTCAGATATTTTAAATCTCACACAGCTCCATTGTTCATGCTATGTTTTTTATGCAGTGCTGAGAGAACAATGTAACAAAAAATACAAAGCATTCTAAATGGGGGAGGCTTCTTGAACCCTACTGGACCCAGGGTGGCACTTGCAGTGTGGTAGGGCCAAGCCGGGTGGTCTCTCTCATACATCATTTACCCACCACAAGGAGGAGGTCACCTTGAAGTTTGAAATGGGGGATAGGAGAGAGAAAGAGCGTGAGGGTGGCAGAAAGAGCAGAGTTAGGAAAGAAAAAAGGCTGCTTTGTACAAGATAGATACTCTTGAAGAATTCAAAACACATCAAGAGAACTCTTTTTTAACCTCCACTCTGTAGGTGATTTCTTTAAACCCTTTAGACTCCTACCCTTTCTGACTTCCATAATCCAAATTTAAGACCCCAGATCCTGCAGTTAAGGGAAGGGGGAAAAAAACTAACTTCTGTAAGAGCTCCATGTCTTAATATTGTCATCTCAAAGAGCTGCATTTGATATTTCATGGACTACTGTGCACATCCCTAACCCCTAAAAGAATAATCTTAGCATCCTGTAAAAACATGTTCAGTCATCTAATAATCCAGGTTTTGGTGATTATTTCTCTTCTTCCTCATTGTCCTACAGGTATGGAAAACCAGTTGTTTAAATAGAATGACATGTCACCTGACCTCAAGAATGGAATAATAGTTCAACTATTTTTAAAATTACGGATATGGGCTTTAGAGAAGTATGCATCATAAGAGTTTTGCTTTTATTTTGACAGTTGGAATAATTGTCATTACAAGCACACATACATACATACTTTATTCAGTGATGTTATTTAGCTGGGAGGCACTGGAACCATTCACCACTGGTGCCCATTTTAATTAACTGGTATCTCTGGCACAACAGTTAAATATATATGCTTTTTAAATCTATGAAGTGTTTACCGGAGTGGTTGCTCACCAGTGACTTACTTATTATAATAATCAATTAATTACTCATGTAAGTGTTTGTTTACTATCTCCTTATCCCCTCCAACTCTCACCCCCTGAGAGAGCAAGGAATAATTTCTTGTATCTCTTCTGCTTAGGGCAGTTCTTGCTGCACAGTAGCTACCCAAGAAATACATATACTGAATGGCTGAATTGAGGATTCCCCACATAACTACATTTTAGGAGTTGTAATAGCCCTAGAAGAATGGAGACTTTAATGTCTTGGTAGCATTAACGGCTTATCCTTTCAGTGTAATTCTGGCATTGAATACAGTAAAAACTGGAGGAATGTTTATCATTAGGGATGGTTATTTCAGCTCCCTGGTTTTTAGAGGACTAGCTTTGCCTGATGTCCCAGAGTCCACCAACTTCAAAATTAAATCTCTAGTCTTCTACAGGGTAGGGAATGAACAGAAACTTAGTGGAAAAGTAGATCTGGGGGGTCTAGCTGTGAATTATACTATTTTTAAGGTAACTGTCTTATTTTCATCATTAATTGACCACCTACCTTTGAAGGGATATTGTAGCTAGAGTTCCTGAACTTCTCTGGAGTAATTTGACGTGAATCATTTTGAATCTGGGTTTCTCAAACAGCTAGTCTAAATTTTCAGCTTTTTCTAGTCTGCTAAGTCAAAATTTTATTGCTACCTCTCTCCCATTTTCCTTTTTCTTGTCCTTGTGTTATTTTAGTCCTTTTACGGTCATTTCAGTATGGTTTAGAGAAGAAGCCTAAATCAAAGCATACATTCAGTTTATTGTATCATAGATTTAATATACTTTTCTTATTTTATAATTAGAAAATGTTTACAAACAATAGAATATATATGCATATATAGGTGTATGTATATGTTCATGCATGCGTACATGAGGTCTGTCCCAAAACAATCAAGCCAATGTCAATAGAATTAAAACAGTTTGTACAGCTGATATTTTTGGGACAGACTTCGTATACTATGTAATATTCTTGCCCTATCAGTTGGTCAATCATAGTTGCAAAGTAAAAGATTGAGAAATTGAACCCCCATACACCCACCACCTAAATACCCTTGGGATTCTCCCTGTATTCTCCTGCATCCCCACTAAAGGCAACCATTATCCCAAAATTTGGGTTTAAAATTCTCTTGTTTTTATTTTTATTTCAAAGTTTCTCTCTTAAGTAAATCTTATACTTGGCTGCTTTGCTAAGTTATGCTGTAGTTGTAACTTTTCAATGACATGTTGATTTTTTGCTCCAGTACCCATTCAGTGGAAGTTGGTTATGTGTGCATGAGTCAGCTTTAGTTCTCCCAGGGCTCAGGCAAAAAGGAGTGGTCACTACCTCAGTCTCTTTCCAAAGAAAAAAGTGCAGTGTTAAAACCATGTGATGGTTTCTAAAACTTCCATTGGAAAGTGGCCAAGATCAGTTTCATCACATTCATTGGACAAACTTGTTATCAAGGAGGGGGATATATCATAGGATGGGACACTACAAGGAACATGGCACAGCACATGGACTCATAGTCCCCTACAGGAAATGATAGCAAATAGTGAGAAACAATAGTAAAATTGACTGCAGTCTGTTCTCTTGGTTATAAGTACTCACTTCTCACTCTTCTTCATAATCATATACCCTTCCCCCAAATCTCAAGGGAACCGCTTACGTGATGTATCCCATGAAGTATCAATTTCTAATTTTAGGATTTTGTGACCACCTTAAACAGCAGGTCCAGATATAACTGTTCTTCATTTGTAGACCCATGAGCTAAAACTGAAACAGTCTACTGAGCATACCAATTCTGAAATACATCTGGGCAAATATGAAGCCCTCTACCATGGGAAGGGGGCAGAAAAGCCTTTTGGCTAGGCTCATTCTGCTCCCTGTGTCTTGGGCCCCAGCCCACTGTTATGGACAACTCTTGATTCCACTCTCTCTGCGCAGCTCTTCCTTTGCCACTTTTCTCATTGGACCACATCTGAAAAGAAAATTGGACAATATGCTCCTTTGGGGATTAAAATGTTCTTGTTTCCTTTACTCAGAACAGATGCCATCTCTTTTAAATTTGGCTGATGGCCATTTTTACATATAATCCTCCCAACAACTTCATCAGCTTTTTGTGCCAACATCCATATGGGCAACTCTTTTTCAAGACATCCCTCTGTCTCTAGACTTATACACAGAGGTTATCAAACTTCTGTAGGGGAGCTATATCATACTCTCACTATAATCAATTTTTTTGACTATGATTTCTGAAAGCTGAGTTTTAGTCAACTTTTGCTACTCAGAGGCATTCTTCGTTTTACTTTTAGACATGAGAAGAGGCTGCATCTCCATATCTAGTCCCCAATTTCTGACTTCCTTTCATTTCTTTTCATTTCTGCTTACAAATTAGCCAGTCCTTTTGTGAGCTCATTTCTTTTTCTGTACCATTATGTCACATGCAGCCAACAGCAACCAGGACATGCTAGTATAGCTCTGTTTCCCAGTCTCTTTGCCTAAGCTCACAAAGTTATTCTATATATTATCTGCTTTTTATGTTATTGTAGCTATGATTTCATTAAATATTTCACCACTGCATGATAGGCTGCCATTTTTCTAGCTTCCAATGTCATTACCCATCACTACTCTGCCACAAAGTCAGTGGGGCAGATTGAAGAGTTTTGCTGTGGCAGCATCTAATTTGCAGTAAAAATTTCAAAGTCACTGTGGCTTACGAAAACAGAGTTATATTTTGCTCATTTTACATGGTTCTACATTGGCTATGAGTCGACTAAAGCTTTATTCCTTGTGTCCTCTTCCAGAGTGAGGAGAGTCTGGGACATGCTGTGCTTGTGGCAGGTGGAACCATGATGGCAGAACCACGTGATAATTCTTTGAGTTCTTCTTGGAGTGTCCCTTGTGCTTACATTCAATTGGCCAAAGTAAGTCACATGGCTGAGGCTGACATCAGAGTTATAGAAAGTAGAATGCACAACAAAGATAGAAATGATAGTGATTATTTTACCTAAGTAATACAGTGTACCTACCATAATCCCTGAATATAGATTGCTTTGTTTTGAATATCTTTGAACTTTATATAATAAAATCACTGAATATGTATATTTTGTGACTTATATATTTAGAATTCAAAGTTTCACTTGTGGATTTCATCCACATAATGTGTATAGTGTTGTTTACTCATCAATGCTATCTAGTGTTCTGTTACATAAATATACCAACATTTACCTGTCCATTATAGTTGCTTCCAGTTTTTCTCCTATTATACACAGTGCCATTAAAAACTCTTATATAAGTCTTCCAATGCACACATGGAAATATTTTCTGAAATATGCAAGAAGTAAAATTTGGGGGGGTCATAGAGTTTATATATCTTCAAATATGTTCATTAATGCTGTGTTTATTTTCTAAAATAATTATAACAACTTATATTTCAAGTCAGAAATATTTAAAAGTTATTGTTTCACATACTTAAAACACTTGGTATTTTCAGATTTTTAAAAAGGACAATTGCCAACCAGATGGGTATCTCAGTGAGTTTATATTTGTATTTTCCTATTTACATATAGCATGTGTCTGTGGGCCATTTATATTCCCTTCTCTGTGAAATAGCTACATATTTCTTTAAAAGAAAAAAGAAAAGAAAAATACTCAAAGATTTTATTTATTATTCTCAGAGAAAGGGGAAGGGAGAGAAGCAGAGAGGGAGAGAGACATTAATGTATGGTTACTTTTCACCTGCCTCCAGCTACAGACCTGACTGGAGACTTGGCTGGAGACCTGGCTTACAACCTGGTTATGTGCCCTGGCTGGTAATAGAACCAGTGACCTTTGGGTTCACAGGCCAGCACCTTATCCACTGTGCCACCAGCCAGGGCTGAGCATTTTTCTATTGGATTATTTGTAAGACTTGTATTGATCTTAATGATGTATTTAAAAATATTTATATATTTGCAACACTATTCTTTTATTAGTTATATGTGTTTCAAATATATTCTCCTAATTGTGGCTGGTCTTTTCACTTTTGAAGTGGTATCTTTGACAAAGAAGTTTTAAATTTTAATATATACAGGTCATCAATATCTTTCTTTGCTCCTCATGGAGGACCTCTGCAGGCAAGATATCCCTACCAAGTTTCATCTGCAACCTGTGGGTGTGGGACCAGCTGCTTTCATCCCCACCCCTCCTAATCCTCTCAATAGCACTTTTTTATATCCTTAGTTGTAGGACTTCTGTTCAGCTACATTTCAGGTGCTTTTGAATTATGGTTGTTCTGTAGTTTAGTTGTAAATTAGATATGGTTGTGCGAGGATACAAGTACTGCCTTTACCTCTGCTGCCATCTTGACCAGAAGCCCCTATCTAAATTTTCTAACATCAAGATTTTTAGTGTAAAAAAAAGATTTTTAATGTAAAAGTGGTAAAATAGGCAGATGGCTTAGGATTCTAATTTACATATTATTTTCCTGTCTTTAAGAAAAATTGTGTAATCAAAAATAAAAGGCAAAAGTTTTTAGAACTATATGTATTATATAATAAAGTACTAGGTATATACCTGGAGAAAAATCATTGGAAGTAAAGTTAGACTACAGATATGCAACTTTCATACATTCATGTTAAAAATAGGGTAACATGGGGCCTCAGGGGCATTCGGTGGCCAATCACAAAACCAGTAATTTAAGGTGAAGAGCCAATAAATGGAAATAATATTAATTTTCTATTACATAGTTTTAGCATAGCTTCAAACTAACAGGAACTTAATTTCCATCACAATGCCTGCAAAATTGTTAACTCAGTGTTATAGAAAACCTTTTTTTCCCAATAAGAAATAAATTAGGGTCACAGTGACTTTCATGGGAAAAAAATATTAGTAAAACTCTTTCTTTGATTTAAGACCAAGCATATTTTACTTGCACAACTCTTGAATTAATTGAGATCATTACCAATAGCATTCATTTAAGAAGCTGATATTTCTTTTTTATATACCTGATATTAAAATGGCATAGAGCTTTCTGAAAACTTTTCATCGATTTAGTCTTTGTTGAACTTATAATGAATAATCAGTAAAATATGGAGTCATCCTGGAATCCTAGATATAGGGTCTTAATAAAACATGAGAAAATATCAAGAGCAAATGAAATTTAAACAGAAGGTACTTAATTCATCATGCCACACTACATGTTTTGGTATTAATTTTTGAGTATCTACTGTTGAACTTGGGGAAAGTCAAAGGTAGCAAAGATCTTGCCATCAACAAAATTGCAAGATGTTAATTACCTTGCAACTGAGATATGGATGTTATTCAAGGGCCACTTGTAGTTAGTAATCTGCCCTTAATTAATTCCTAGATTAGTAATCTGCCTTTAATCAATCACTAGAGAATAGTGGTTCCTCTTTGCTGCCACTGTTCAGAAATTTATCATTCCCTATGCATCATTGCCTCAGGACATATCTCCAGGTTATGCTTAATGATTCTACTAGTTTCCCATAATTAATTTCACTCTAATCTTATAATTCTTACATCATTGATATGTTGGTTCCTGCATATTCTCCTTCAAATTGGCTGATTAAGATATTTTTATTCATTGTAAGCACTACTACCCCTAAAATATGGATAAACTGGTGACCTTCCTGGTATAAATCAACATATACTATTAACTACTAAAACTGTAAAATTCTTTATTCTACAAGTTACCACTTCTGGTAATTTGGTTACCAGAAGTGTTATTTGGTCCAATGTTCTCACAAAACAACTAGAAAATTGGGCAGACTATTTTTTAAAATTATCTTGAAGTTATGACAGTGCCAACAAGATAATGAAGAACTACTGGTCCAGAATCTAGGAGAGGAAGATGGCCAGAAGTGAGCCTGGAAGTTAGGGTCACTTTTTCCCTGGTAGATTTTTCTGATTCTGCAACAAGTAACTGAGAGGTGGAGTGAACTTGTGTTGTCTTCATGAGGTTATATGAAGGAGATTTTAGTCCAGAGCCCACCAAGGAGATGGATAGACATACTAAACCCTCCTGGCTTTGTTTGTTTGTTTGTTTCTTTCTTTCTTTCATTTTTTGAGAGAGGGGAAGGGAGGGAGAAAAAGAAGGAGAAAAACACTGATGTGAGATAGAAATATCGACTGGTTAACTGATTGTACTTCATGTGCACCCCAACAGAGGCCACACCCTCAGCCTAAGTATGTTCCCTGACCAGAAATGAATTTGTGACTTTTCAGTTTGTGGGATGGTGCCCCACCAACTCAGCGACTCTGGCTAGAGTTAAACATTCCTGTTTTGAGATAAAACCTCATAGCAGTATATCCCAAGGAACAGGGTAAAACAGAACTAGACAAATTCTGTGGTCTTGTATTATCTTAGTCCTTGAAATAGAATTAAAGTAAAACCAGATTGTTAGATCTCTCAGGCATCCAAGAATGTTTGTACTTTCAGATATTGTGCAGAACCTTTTGGATAATTTTCTAGAGGAAGTAACATATCTTTGGTATCACATTATTTCTATAAGCAATTTAAGTCTATGATTTCTAACACATAATGAAAATATAGCCCCAAGAGGAGCAAAGCAATATGAGAAAACCAAGCAGAAACTAAAGCAATAGAAATTATCCAAATAGGCTTCAGAAATTGACAAAACTAGATAAAAACTTAAAAATAAGTCTGCTTACCATATTCAAGAAGACAAAAGATAGATTAAGAATTTAGCAGAAGAAGCCCTGGCTGGTGGCACAGTGGATAAGGTGCCAGCCTGTGAACCCAAACATCGCTGGTTCGATTCCCTAGCCAGGGCACATAACCAGGTTGCAAGCCAGGTCTCCAGCCAGGTCCTTAGCTGGAGGCGGGTGAAAGGCAACCATACATTGATGTCTCTCTCCTTCTCTGCTTTTCTCCCTTCCCCTCTCTCTAAAAATAATAATAAATAAAATCTTAAAAAAAAGAATTTAGCAGAAGAAAAAGTCAATGGAAACTCTAAAGCTGAAAATAAGAACTTAATGGATGTATCTAATAGTAGTTCATATATAGCCAAAGAGAGGTTTAGTTGCCTCGAATATCCTCAGTGAAGACTCTAAGAATGAAATGATAGAAAATACAGTAAAGACAGTAAGAGATATAGAGGATACAGTTTAAAAGAATAACATTTAAATGGAATCCAAAAAATAGAGGAGAAAAATAATAGGCCACAGCACAGTAAGAGGTGAGGTTTAATTCAACTTTAAAATTTGAAGTGATAATAGCTAAGAACATCCCAAACTCAAGAACAACATCATGCCATTGATTCAAAAAGCATCAGAAATTCCAGGAAGAATAAGTGAAAAAGAAATCTACACTGAGGCACTAAATGATAAACCTGCTAAAACCCTAAAATGGAAAAAAAAATATCTAAAAGTCAGTCATAGAAACATTTACTTTAAGAAAACAATAACCAGACTGACAGCTGACAGCTCAACTGAAACAATGAATCTCACCAAACAATGAAGCTTGTTTTCAAAGTGTTTAACACCTGTTGCCCTTTTATCTTCTAAAACTAATAACAAAATAAGATAATTTCCCAGGAGCAGAAACACTATAAATAAATATTTATTACAGGATATTTTTCAGAATGAAAAAGATCTCAGATGAAGCCCTGGCTGGTGGCACAAGCAGATACGGTGCCAGCCTGCAAACCCAAAGATTGCTGGTTCAATTCCCAGCCAGGGCACATAACCAGGTTGCGAGCCAGGTCTCCAACCAGGTCCGTAGCTGGAAGCAGGTGAAAGGCAACCATATATGGATGTCTCTCTTCCTATCTGCCTCTCTCTCTTCCCATCTCTCTCCAAAAAAAAAAAAAAAGATCTCAGATGAAAGCTTAGAAATATAGGAAATAATAAGGAACAATGGAAAAGCTGATGTAATAAGGACTGGCTTAATGTTTTGATATTTGCCAAAAGTTTTGAAGTATATCCCCTCCATCTCCCTCTTCTGTTCCACACCTGAGCAAACTAATAAAAAAGCCTCAGTGCCTCCTACTTTGGTGCCAGTGAGTAAATTAAACTATCCAACTCCCTACTTATACACAGAAACCCTTATTCCCAGATCAACCCCCCCCAACCATCATAAAAACCCCAAACCAGCATCCTTTTTCTACTCTTCCAAACTGGTTTCAAAGCTTGGGAGATCTGATCTGTGCACCCCAGACAGCTTAGGAGGTTAAATAATAAACCTTTTCATACCCTCTTTATATGTAGGTGGCATCATCAGTCTTGACAACTAACCTAAATTTTGGAATGAGGAATTACCCTATTTCTGAAGAATAGCTATAATAGCTAAATAAGTAAGTAAACAAAAATAATTATTGGCTATGCAAGAGATGCATAATAGTGTTTTGTTGGGACATATATAATATAAATACAAAATACATACCAAATAAATGGGATTAAATCACTGTAATTAAAATGAGAGTAAATTATATTACATTGTTCTAATGTCGTTGATTTATTTACATTGTCTGGGTAGAGTCTGGAAGAACCAATTAATATTAGATTTTAAAAGTCAAAAATACATGCTGTAGTCCCTAAGATAATTAAGAATAGTTGAGTGTATTACTTTTAAGGAAATAGAATAAAAATGGAATAATAAAAAATTAGCAATATAAATGAAGGCAAGAAAGAAGAGGTAAAAATAAAAGCATGCAGAACAAATGGAAAATTCATAATAGAATGATAGATTGAAATTCAAGTAGATTAGTAATTACATTAAGTATAAGTAAACTAAATATTCCAATTAAAAGATAAAGACAAACACTATTAGACCATATAAAAACTATATTCCTTAAGAGGCATATCTAAAACTACAGACATATGATAGAAAGTATAAAAAGATGGAAAAGATTTAACAAATGAAAGTTTATGTAACCATAATATCACATAAACTAGAATTTAAGGTAAAAATATATAGAAGGATATTTTGTAACAGTTCTACATTTGTATGCATCTAATAACATAGCTTTAAAATAAAGTAGCAGCTAACAGTCAAAAGGGATAAACCCAAAATTATTGTGTTAGATTATAATACACTTCTCTCTACAATAAAAGCAAGCAGACAGAATAGAATATAATAAAATAACACAAATAGCAAACTTGACCTAATTAACATGCACAAAATAATAGATGTAAAAACTGAATAATATTCAATCTTTTAAAGCAAACTTGGAACATTTTTAAAATGTGCCATATTATGGGTGACAAAATAAGGTTCTACAATTTTTAAAGAATTAAAATTATACAAAGTATATTGTAAGGTCACAATGCCATTAATTAGAAATCAATAACAAATATTTTACTAGAATATCTTTATTGATTTAGAAATTTAAAAATACATATTTAAATAACTTATGGCTCACTAAGAATATGTTGAAGATTATAAATTGTTTTAACTGAAGGATAATAAAATTGTTAAATACCAAAATACTTGGAAGAGAGCTAGAGTTATTCATAGAGAAAAAATCAAGCTTTAAAAGCACATATTCAAAAAGAAAAAATGTTAATAATCAATGAGCTTATATCTGTCTCAAAATGTTTAAAACAAACAAAATAAAACCCAAAGAAAGTAGAAATGATTTAACAGCAGAAAATAATGATATAGAAAATAAATAATTAAGAAGATGAATGCGATTCAGATATTGCTTCTTTTAGAACATTAGTAAAATTTAAAGACTCATATTGATATTAATGAAGAATAAAGGGAAAATGCATGATAAATCAGTATCAGCAACAAAAGGATACCCCACTATAAATGTTGTAGACATTGAAAAGCTAACAAGAGGTTATTATAAACAGCCTTTTGCCAATCAACCTGAAAATACTTAAGTAATAGAAATTTCTAACAAGATAACTTTCCAAAACCAACACAAGGGGAAAAAACCCAAATCTGAATAGCTCTATTTTCTTTAATCGAATTATTTACCAGTGAATTGAAACAAATGTTTAAGGTAGAAGTAAATTCAAATTCTTCCAGAGAATAGAAAAAAAGAAAATACACCTTATCTTTTTTTTGGACTTAATTACTTATTTTCTTTATTGTTTTTATTTTTACTTTTTGCACAAAAAAAATCACTTGCCTATTTATTAATCATTTTATTATTATTTTTGGTATTTTTTTCTTCTGGGGTGGGGCAGATAACTTTAACATTAAAACCTTACAAGAATATTAAGAAAAAGGAAAATTATAGGTAATCATATTCATGACCATAGATGTAATAATTTTAAATAAACTTCACAAACTGAAACCAGTAATACACATTGACTAGCTTACCAAGATAAATTTAAAATGTACATGTAAGTTAGGGAATGTTGCTGAGTACAATACTCATATAACCTTTTAAAAAATACATTTCTTTTTATCAGCAACAAACATTTAAAAAATAAAACAAATTTTTTGATAATAAAGTTGATATTTTTATGTAAATATAATATTTATATTATAAAATATAATTTCTAATAATGCACTTAACTAAAGAAAATTAGTAGAATCTCTTTAAAAAGGAAGAAAAAAGACATCATAAAGTATTATTAAAAGAAATTAAAGAAGACCTAAATAAATGGAGGACTGTATCATATTCACAGGCTGGACAACTCCTTATTGTAAATGTAAATCCATTTTTCTCAGACAGATCTATAGATTCAGTGCAATCCAAATCAAAATAGTTATAGTGTTGTTGGTGGTGGCTTGAGATCAGTCATTGTGGGAGTATTACTCTATGGAAATTGGCAAACATGACAAATCAGACATTTTAATTTTCCTTCAGAGAGCCAATTGGCAGACACACTACTGAGCTTATTTTTAAATTGATATGGAAAGGGCCAAAAAGAACCACCCAAAGAAGTTAAGACACACCTGAAGAATAAAAACAAAATGGGAAAGCATGTTTTACCAGGCATAATGACTTATTTAAAAAGCTACAAGAATTAAAATTGTACAGTATTAGATAAGGAATAGACAAATAAAGCAATGAGATAGAGTAGAGATCTTGGCACAAACTCATGAATGTTAGGGGATGATTTATGAAAATGACACTACAGACCTGTCATCAAAGAATATTGCTTTTCATACATGGTGATGGAAAACAGTGGAAACTTGTGCTCTATCTAATGGTTTCTTCAAAGTTAAGTTCCAGGTAGGTTATAGATTTATTTATTTTTTTAATTTAATTTAATTTTTGTTGTAGTACATCCATCCCCTTTTTACTCCCCTCTGTCCCCTTCAGATTTATTTATTTTTTTATTATAGATAGATATATGTCAGGCTAACTTATACAGTTACTGGAAAATAATGCAGAGGTGTAGTTTCATTACCTTAAGATAGGAAATACTTCTTAGAAGACAGAAATTACTTTTCTTAAGCAACTGAAAAATTGATGATATTAACATTAAGAACTTCTAGAACACCTGTATCTAGAATGGCCATCATTAACAAATCAACAAACAACAAGTGCTGGTGAGGATGTGGAGAAAAGGGAACCCTGGTGCATTGTTGGTGGGAGTGCAGACTGGTGCAGCCACTGTGGGAAACAGTTGGAATTTCCTCAAAAAAACAGAAAACAAAAATGGAACTGCCTTTTGACCCAGTGACTCCACTGCTAGGATTACATCTGAAGAACCCTGAAACACCAATTCGGAAGAACCTATGTACCCATATGTTCACAGCAGTACTATTTATAATAACCAAGTGCTGGAGACAACCTAAGGGCCCATCAGTGGATGAATGGATCAAAAAAACGTTGGTACATTTATACAGTGGAATACTACCTAGCAGAAAGAAGAAACTCCTACCTTTTGCAACAACCTGGATGGAACTGGAGAGTATTATGCTTAGTAAAATAAGTGAGTCAGTGAAAGACAAATACTATATGATCTCACCCAACACAGGAGACTAATGAACAAACCAAACAAACAAGCAAAACAGAACCAGAGACATGGAAACATGGAACAGACTTTCAGTGTGAAGAGGGGAGGGGTGGGTAAAAAGATGCAAAGAAGGGGAACAGTTTAGTCAAGGAGTTAGCATAGATGACCCATTGACATGGACAACATGTGGGATTGACTGGGAGGGGGATGGGTAGGGTGAAGCAGGAGACTGCAGGGGGGGGGAAATGGGATAAATGTAATACAACAACAATAAAATTAAATTAAAGTATAAAAGAAAGTTATTTATGAATAACTTAAGATTTTATATATCAGTAGTGGTAAATTTGGGAAGCCCTACATTAGGGTTATATTACCTCTGTTTTAATTATTCTGTGCTTCCAATTTCATTTTTGTTCAGGACCAGACTCACAAAGCATTGCAACCAAAAATGAGCCTGTCCCCTCTGGTCCAGGCCTCTGGGCACCTTGATTTAAGGCCAACAGGAAAGAATCAGTCTCACTACCTCTAAAGCCTGACTTTAACTCTGGTCCAAAGTCTTCAGCCAGATCTGTAACCTGTTCCCACCCATTAGAGAGGGAGGTCACAAAGATAAACCCATCAGGCAGGAGGAAATAGTTTAAGATATTGTCTTCAGAAGATGGTTAGTATTAATACCAGTTTGTTTTCCATAACCAAAGAACTACAGTTCTAGTTTTTGTGTAGTTCCAGATAGCACAGCACAAGGATCCTCTGGAAATTCCAAGTTACTTAGAGAATACCGTGAAAAATCAACTAAGCCAATGCAATAGCACAAATGTTTAGATTCATCAGCTAGCCCATTGGCCTTTGCTTGCTTTGTTTCTTAAATAGCCATCTGAACCAATTTGCTCAGATTTCAAGGTTTGAGCCTTAACTTAGTGATTTTATATAGGTTCTTGAAATGAATTCATGTTGACAGTACATTTATTCTGCAAACTATGGTTCATCTTACCTCAGTAGAAGTTTCTTCTAACTACCTAACATAGTTTTGGGGGGACAAATAAAAATAGCATTCTTGAATTGATTTCTCTCTCTCTCTCTCTCTCTCTCTCTCTCTCTCTCACTCACTCTATCTCTTACAGAAACATTATCATTTACAATATACTATTTTGTTTAGCATACAAATCTGGTACCTAGGAAATATAGCTACAAGTAACTCAAAAGAAAAATGAGCACCCTAGGGAACAATCCTATATTTTTATGCCAACCAATAATTTGCTCATTGAGTAACATATCCACCACTGTCAAGTATTTTTTGAGGATTAGAGCCAAGACTGAAACCAGATTTTCTGAGTGCATTTTTTTTCCAGTGTGCTCCCCCACATGGCTTTGTACAGCGTTGACTACATAGTAGGTACACATTAATTGGCTGAATATTTTAAAACATCCACTTTAAGAACAAATTTATACAAGGTAGGCTGATTTATGTAATTGACTGTATATAATCAATATGACTTGTCCCCCGTAAGCAGAGTCTAGGACAAGGACTTGGGGGAAGAAGATGGTTTGGGAGGTAAGCCCAGGAAGCAAGAGTGAGGGAGCAGGGGCATGGGAAGGAAGAATGACCAGGATAAAAGTTCAATATCAAATTGACAGTGGTGGAAGACAGAAGTGCCAGACCACCTGAAAATTGTTCAGAATGCCTCAAGGTGGGTGGCTTATGCTTTCATAGGCTTTACTCATCCACTGGCTGAGGCTTCCCCCAGAGGCAGCAAAGGCCCACAGTTTCTGGTTTTGTTGCCCAGCTAAAGGGCTCCATGATGGAGAGTAGCCTGAAGCAGAAAACAAAAAGCAAGCACTTGAACTGAGCTGTCCATTCCAATTGCAGCTGAAATCTGAGGAGGGCCAATGAGATGGGTTATTATATAGCAGGGGTATGGGCTACAGTTACCATATTGAATTACTACAGATTTAAAAATATCTTGCAAGAGTATGCAAAAACAGTGTTTTCACCTCTTAATATCCAGTTAAATAACATTGGTATATATTGCCCTATTTGTCAAGAAATATGACAAATGTTGATGAGATTTACTAAAAGACACTCTACCTTAAGTTTAATTTGGAACAAAATGGAAGCCAATCAATTTAATAGGTGGCACTCTTTCTCAAATTTGAATGAACTTAAATAATGTTAATAAAATTTGCTACAACTGTGCATTTATTCATTTAATGTTTATAAAACTGACCTAAGATATGGGCTATTACAGTGCTGAATCATCCTACCCTCAATTAGTTTAGAGTCATTGGGATTCATCACATCATGAGACATTGTTTGACATGACTGATTCCACAAAAACTGGAGAAGGCAGAACACTTGAGTGGGCCAGGTGCTTAGAGGACAGATCCAGCTGTTGGGTTTGAAGAGTCCAGGCTACCAAAGGGAAGAGCAGTACTGGAGACAATAGTAGCAAGAAAGAGATGATGGATGAGCCAGATAAATACAATACAAAACAACATAAAGGAGTCAGAAGCTGTGCAACAAATTATGCGTAATAACATGCTGAAAAAGGCATGCAGGCAGTAGTTAGGCACCAGCAGGTAGCAGATCTGGAGTTTGGGCAGGTTACCAAGAGCATGACTCATACACAGGGATCAAGGACACTTTTAAAACCGTAAGAACATTTCAAGTTGTTAGAAGCTGTAACACAGGGACAAAAATCTCAGTGTATTTCTCTCTCTAGCTATATGTCCATGGCAGGTTGGCCAGGATCTCCACTGTCTGTGGTCCTCACTCTGGGGTCAGGCTGATACAGAAGCCACAACTTAGAGAAATGGGGGTGTGGGGTGGGTGGAGAAAAGTGGGATAGATAATACACTAGGCCTTCTGCCTGGAAGTAACTTCTACTACTTTGCCCACATTCCATTGACCAAAGTGACTCATATGGCCAAACCTAATTTCAAAGGGATTGGGAAAATAGTATCTCTTTACAAGATGTTCATGGAAATATGGAGGACTATCACCCAAGTGATGCTGTTGGAAAAGGAACAGGGAAATAAATATACATACATATACAACTAATGCAAATTTCAATCAACAAAAATATAATATTGAGATAAATTCCGAATGTGTTCCAAACTGAAATGTAGTTTACAATAGTAACACACTGAACTCTTTTTTCCTGGGTCCCTTTTATCATGGGGCCCTTGCCTCTCAAAGACTACGTACTTTACAAGTTTACTCTGTATTCAGAAAAGTACCAGGTCCAACCTAAAACATCACTGTAGAATTTGTCAACTGAAAGTCAACATATTGGAAAAGAACAGATAAGATCCTTGAAGGAAAGGGAGCTTCTGCTTGCAGCACTTAGCTGGTGGAATTGTGGGAAGGAACCCAGGCAGGTCTGGTCATTATATGCAAACTAGTGACCACACTGAAGGGGACCGAAGGCCCTTCTCTTCTGATTCTCCCACCATTCCGCACTTTAAGATATGTAGCCCTTTATTCTTAGGGCAGGGAAGTCAAGGAGATTAAGGCCTAGCCTAATCCTTGGACCTGGCCATGATCACAAGTGGCAAAAATATCAAAATCTCAATATTCCAGCTCCTTATTTTCTTCCCATTCTACACCCTGATCTACTTATAAAGTTTTTAAAATCCCTAACTCTACAAGTAAAGCAAAGCAGAATGGGGGCTGCAAAAGAGGAAATCTACTGCCTCACAAATGCTTGCTTCCAGACCTATGTCTTCTTGCCTTGTTGCCTCGTACTGACTTTGAACAGCACTGGGTGCCCTTTCTCCTCAAAGGTCTAAATATAAGTATGTTTTGAAAATTTCTCCAGTAGCAGGTCAAGCATGGTCTTTCCTGCTTAAAATACTGACACACTGACTTCTTCACAGTCCTTGTAGAAATGGAACAAGAAATAGGTTTATTAATGCCCACATCTCTCTGTGATCTTTGTACTCATGCTTTTTGGACCTACATATTGTTAAGCCCCACAGGTTCTGCTTAAATCCTCCTTAATTTTCCCCTCTGCCTTTTAGTATGGTTAAATACATCCTATTTCTTAAAACTTCCTGTTTTTCAGAATGGCAATGTATAATCTGATTCTTTTCCTACTTTTCTGCCTTCATCAATGGCTTTTTTTCTATGCTGGTTATCAAAAAAGATAAGTATTCTTTTAAAGGTTCTGCTCTAAGTGATCTTTTCTTTCCCTACATTTTCTCTCTGGACCACATCATCTCTCCCAAGGCTATAAAAATGACCTTTAAATAAAGGCATTGAAATTGGTGTCATTAATCTTGACCTCTCTCCAAGGCATGCGATACTTCCACCTGCCTTCCAGTATAC